>JAODAL010010836.1:0-103037 GCA_025379985.1 Phyllomedusa bahiana
GTAGTGTACATTAGCGGTTGTATTATGGTGACAGGTGAGATTTGTGGTGTATATGGTGACAGAGGACATTAGCGGTGTATATGGTGACAGTTGACATTAGTGTGTATTTGGTGACATGTGATATTAGTGGTGTATTTGGTGACAGGTGACATTGTGGTGGGTATAGTGCAGGTGAATATTAGCGGTGTATATGGGTGACACGGTGACATTTGTGGTGTATATGGTGATAAGGGTGACATTAGTGTGTATATGGTGACAGGTGACATTAGAGTGGGTGTATTGGTGACAGGTGACATTAGGGTGATTTATGGTGACAGGTGACATTTGTTGTGTTTATGGTGACAGGTGACATTAGTGTGTATATGTGGACGGTGACATTAGCGGTGTTATTGGTGACAGGGTGACTATTAGTGTGTATATGGTGACAGGTGACATTAGCAGTGTATATGGTGACAGGTGACATTAGCGGTGTATATGGTGACAGGTGACATTAGTGGTGTATATGGTGACAGGTGACATTAGTGGTGTATATGGTGATGTGGGGCTATAGTCGGTGACATTAGCGGTGTATATGGTGACAGGTGACATTAGCGGTGTATATGGTGACAGGTGACATTAGTGTGTATATGGTGACAGGTGACATTAGTGGTGTATATGGTGACAGGTGACATTAGTGGTGTATATGGTGATGTGGGGCTATAGTCGGTGACATTAGTGGTGTATAGGGTGAGGTGCATTTGTGGGTGTATAGTACGGTGAACATTAGCGATTAGGTGTTGTGTATATGGTGACAGGTGACATTAGTGGTGTATATGGTGATGTGGGGCTATAGTCGGTGACATTAGTGGTGTATATGGTGATGTGGGGCTATAGTCGGTGACATTAGCGGTGTATATGGTGACAGGTGACATTAGTGGTGTATATGGTGATGTGGGGCTATAGTCGGTGACATTAGCGGTGTATATGGTGACAGGTGACATTAGTGTGTATATGGTGACAGGTGACATTAGCGGTGTATATGGTGACAGGTGACATTAGCGGTGTATTTGGTGATGTGGGGCTATAGTCGGTGACATTAGCGGTGTATATGGTGACAGGTGACATTAGCGGTGTATATGGTGACAGGTGACATTAGTGTGTATATGGTGACAGGTGACAGGTGACATTAGCGGTGTATATGGTGATGTGGGGCTATAGTCGGTGACATTAGCGGTGTATATGGTGACAGGTGACATTAGTGGTGTATATGGTGACAGGTGACATTAGTGGTGTATATGGTGACAGGTGACATTAGCGGTGTATATGGTGACAGGTGACATTAGCGGTGTATATGGTGACAGGTGACATTAGCAGTCGTAATTTTATGTGGGTATTTGGTGACAGGTGACATTTGTGGTGTATATGGTGACAGGTGACATTAGTGTGTATATGGTGACAGGTGACATTAGCAGTGTATATGGTGACAGGTGACATTAGCGGTGTATATGGTGACAGGTGACATTAGCGGTGTATTTGGTGATGTGGGGCTATAGTCGGTGACATTAGCGGTGTATTTGGTGATGTGGGGCTATAGTCGGTGACATTAGCGGTGTATATGGTGACAGGTGACATTAGCGGTGTATATGGTGACAGGTGACATTAGTGTGTATTTGGTGACAGGTGACATTAGCAGTGTATTTGGTGATGTGGGGCTATAGTCGGTGACATTAGCGGTGTATTTGGTGATGTGGGGCTATAGTCGGTGACATTTGTGGTGTATATGGTGACAGGTGACATTAGTGGTGTATATGGTGACAGGTGACATTAGCGGTGTATTTGGTGACAGGTGACATTAGCGGTGTATATGGTGACAGGTGACATTAGCGGTGTATATGGTGACAGGTGACATTAGTGGTGTATATGGTGACAGGTGACATTAGCGGTGTATATGGTGATGTGGGGCTATAGTCGGTGACATTAGTGGTGTATATGGTGACAGGTGACATTAGCGGTGTATATGGTGACAGGTGACATTAGCGGTGTATATGGTGACAGGTGACATTTGTGGTGTATATGGTGACAGGTGACATTAGTGGTGTATATGGTGACAGGTGACATTAGTGTGTATATGGTGACAGGTGACATTAGCGGTTTGTATTGGTGATCGGTGACATTAGTGTGTATATGGTGACAGGTGACATTAGCGGTATTGTGTGACTAGGGGTATATGGAGTGACATTAGCGGTGTATTTGGTGATGTGGGGCTATAGTCGGTGACATTAGCGGTGTATATGGTGACAGGTGACATTAGTGTGTATATGGTGACAGGTGACATTAGCGGTGTATATGGTGACAGGTGACATTAGCGGTGTATTTGGTGATGTGGGGCTATAGTCGGTGACATTAGCGGTGTATATGGTGACAGGTGACATTAGCGGTGTATTTGGTGACAGGTGACATTAGTGGTGTATTTGGTGACAGGTGACAGTGGTGTATATGGTGACAGGTGACATTAGCAGTGTATATGGTGACAGGTGACATTAGCGGTGTATTTTGGGACAGGTGACATTAGGGTGTATATGGTGAGGCAAGCGGTGACATTAGTGGTGTATATGGTGACATGTCGGGTATAGTCGGTGACATTAGCGGTGTATATGGTGACAGGTGACATTAGTGGTGTATATGGTGACAGGTGACATTAGCGGTGTATTATATGGGTATACAGGGATAGCATGGTTGGGTATAGTCGGTGACATTAGCGGTGTATATGGTGACAGGGACATTAGTGTGTATATGGTGACAGGTGACATTAGCGGTGTATTGGTGACAGTGGCATAGTGGTGTATTTAGGTGAAGTATGGTGGGGACATTAGCGGTGTTATGGTGCGGTGACATTAGGGTGTATAGGTGATTTGTGTATATGGTGACAGGTGACATTAGTGGTGTATATGGTGACAGGTGACATTAGTGGTGTATATGGTGACAGGTGACATTAGCGGTGTATATGGTGACAGGTGACATTAGTGTGTATTTGGTGACAGGTGACATTAGCGGTGTATATGGTGACATTGGTGGTGTATATGGTGACAGGTGACATTAGCGGTGTATATGGTGACAGGTGACATTAGCGGTGTATATGGTGACAGGTGACATTAGCGGTGTATATGGTGACAGGTGACATTAGTGGTGTATTTGGTGACAGGTGACATTAGTGGTGTATATGGTGACAGGTGACATTAGTGGTGTATTTGGTGACAGGTGACATTAGCGGTGTATATGGTGACAGGTGACATTAGTGGTGTATATGGTGACAGGTGACATTTGTGGTGTATATGGTGACAGGTGACATTAGTGGTGTATATGGTGACAGGTGACTGCGGGCTATATGGGCGGGTGACATTAGTGGTGTATTTGGTGATGTGGGGCTATAGTCGGTGACATTAGTGGTGTATATGGTGACAGGTGACATTAGCGGTGTATATGGTGACAGGTGACATTAGCGGTGTATATGGTGACAGGTGACATTAGTGTGTATATGGTGACAGGTGACATTAGCGGTGTATATGGTGACAGGTGACATTAGCGGTGTATTTGGTGATGTGGGGCTATAGTCGGTGACATTAGCGGTGTATATGGTGACAGGTGACATTAGTGGTGTATTTGGTGATGTGGGGCTATAGTCGGTGACATTAGCGGACATTAGTGTGTATATGGTGACAGGTGACATTAGCGGTGTATATGGTGACAGGTGACATTAGCGGTGTATTTGGTGATGTGGGGCTATAGTCGGTGACATTAGCGGTGTATATGGTGACAGGTGACATTAGCGGTGTATATGGTGACAGGTGACATTAGCGGTGTATTTGGTGACAGGTGACATTAGTGTGTATATGGTGACAGGTGACATTAGCGGTGTATATGGTGACAGGTGACATTAGTGGTGTATATGGTGACAGGTGACATTAGCGGTGTATATGGTGATGTGGGGCTATAGTCGGTGACATTAGCGGTGTATTTGGTGATGTGGGGCTATAGTCGGTGACATTAGTGGTGTATATGGTGACAGGTGACATTAGCGGTGTATATGGTGACAGGTGACATTAGCGGTGTATATGGTGACAGGTGACATTTGTGGTGCATTTGGTGACAGGTGATATTAGTGTGTATATGGTGACAGGTGACATTAGCAGTGTATATGGTGACAGGTGACATTAGCGGTGTATATGGTGACAGGTGACATTAGTGTGTATTTGGTGACAGGTGACATTAGTGGTGTATTTGGTGATGTGGGGCTATAGTCGGTGACATTAGCGGTGTATATGGTGACAGGTGACATTAGCGGTGTATATGGTGACAGGTGACATTAGCGGTGTATATGGTGACAGGTGACATTAGTGTGTATATGGTGACAGGTGACATTAGTGGTGTATATGGTGACAGGTGACATTAGCGGTGTATTTGGTGATGTGGGGCTATAGTCGGTGACATTAGCGGTGTATATGGTGATGTGGGGCTATAGTCGGTGACATTAGCGGTGTATATGGTGACAGGTGACATTAGTGGTGTATATGGTGACAGGTGACATTAGTGGTGTATATGGTGACAGGTGACATTAGCGGTGTTTGTATTACCGTTGGGGTATTGGTGACAGGTGACATTAGCGGTGTATTTTGGGACAGGTGACATTAGCAGTGTATTGGTGTGGGGCTATAGTCGGTGACATTAGCGGTGTATATGGTGACAGGTGACATTAGTGTGTATATGGTGACAGGTGACATTAGCGGTGTATATGGTGATGTGGGGCTATAGTCGGTGACATTAGTGGTGTATATGGTGATGTGGGGCTATAGTCGGTGACATTAGCGGTGTATATGGTGATGTGGGGCTATAGTCGGTGACATTAGTGGTGTATATGGTGACAGGTGACATTAGCGGTGTATATGGTGACAGGTGACATTAGTGGTGTATATGGTGACAGGTGACATTTAGTGTATTTGTATGGGTGACGGTGACATTAGCTGTGTATTGGTGATGTGGGGCTATAGTCGGTGACATTAGTGGTGTATATGGTGATGTGGGTAAGGTATATGTCTGGTGACATTAGCGGTGTATATGGTGACCGGTGACATTAGTGGTTATATTGTGAAGGTGACATTAGCGGTGTATATGGTGACAGGTGACATTAGCGGTGTATATGGTGACAGGTGACATTAGTGGTGTATATGGTGATGTGGGGCTATAGTCGGTGACATTAGCGGTGTATATGGTGACAGGTGACATTAGTGGTGTATATGGTGACAGTTGTGGTGATTGTTTGGGGTTGCTATATGTGGTGACATTAGCGGTGTATATGGTGACAGGTGACATTAGTGGTGTATATGGTGACAGGTGACATTAGCGGTGTATTTGGTGATGTGGGGCTATAGTCGGTGACATTAGCGGTGTATATGGTGACAGGTGACATTAGCAGTGTATATGGTGACAGGTGACATTAGCGGTGTATATGGTGACAGGTGACATTAGCGGTGTATATGGTGACAGGTGACATTAGTGTGTATATGGTGACAGGTGACATTAGCGGTGTATATGGTGACAGGTGACATTAGCGGTGTATATGGTGATGTGGGGCTATAGTCGGTGACATTAGCGGTGTATATGGTGACAGGTGACATTAGCGGTGTATATGGTGACAGGTGACATTAGTGTGTATATGGTGACAGGTGACATTAGCGGTGTATATGGTGACAGGTGACATTAGTGGTGTATATGGTGACAGGTGACATTAGTGGTGTATATGGTGACAGGTGACATTAGTGGTGTATATGGTGACAGGTGACATTAGCGGTGTATATGGTGATGTGGGGCTATAGTCGGTGACATTAGTGGTGTATATGGTGATGTGGGGCTATAGTCGGTGTATTTGGTGACATGTGATATTAGTGGTGTATTTGGTGACATTAGTGGTGTATATGGTGACAGGTGACATTAGCGGTGTATATGGTGACAGGTGACATTAGCGGTGTATATGGTGACAGGTGACATTAGTGGTGTATATGGTGACAGGTGACATTAGTGGTGTATATGGTGATGTGGGGCTATAGTCGGTGACATTAGCGGTGTATATGGTGACAGGTGACATTAGTGGTGTATATGGTGACAGGTGACATTAGCGGTGTATATGGTGACAGGTGACATTAGCGGTGTATATGGTGACAGGTGACATTAGCGGTGTATATGGTGACAGGTGACATTAGCGGTGTATTTGGTGATGTGGGGCTATAGTCGGTGACATTAGAGGTGTTTGGTAAGGTGCAATTAGCGGTGTATATTGTGACAGGTGACATTAGTGGTGTATATGGTGGCAGGTGCAATTTTGGGTGTATATGGTGACAGGTGACATTAGTGTGTATATGGTGGAATGGGTCCCATTAGGGTGTATTTGGTGATGTGGGGCTATAGTCGGTGCATTAGGGTGTATTGGTGGAATTGGGAAATGTCGGTGCATTAGGGTGTATATGGTGGACAGGTGAAAATTGGGGTTGTTTGGTGACAGGTGACTTTTGTGTGTATTTGGTGACAGGTGACATTAGTGGTGTATTTGGTGATGTGGGGCTATAGTCGGTGACATTAGCGGTGTATATGGTGACACAGGACTACAGCGGTGACAGGTGACTACCTATCCCTGTGGGCGCTCTGTATATCACCGGGCTGATGATGCCGGAGACCCCGCCCCGGTGCTGACACTGACATCCCGGCCAGCACCGTCTGGGATTATCCCGCTGTCGCCTTATTGCGCAGTCGCTTCGTCTTGTGAGCGCAAAGGGCGCAGCCGGGATCCATCAGTCCCGGGAGCAGCAACCAATGCAGCGGGAGGAGGAGGAGGAGGGGGCCGGGACATAGACTCGGAGGAGGGGGAGGAGGAGGGAGAGGGCTCGGCAGCTGCAGTGCTCATCCCCCCGTCCACGGCGAGCATACCCCGGAATGCTGGGGAGCCCGGGGTCCTTGAGTGTGCCCCTGTGCTGAGCCCCGGGCCCCCCGGAGCCCCGTCTTCACAGCTTGTGTGCAGGGGCCGCGGTACGTGCATGTCCACGGGGGGGAAGATTTAACTTAGACGATGGGGGGTCTTACTGCGGCGGCTGGGAGGACGGCAAGGCGCACGGCCACGGCATCTGCACGGGGCCCAAGGGCCAGGGCGAGTACTCGGGCTCCTGGTCGCACGGCTTCGAGGTGCTGGGCGTCTACACCTGGCCCAGCGGCAACACCTACCAGGGCACCTGGGCGCAGGGCAAGCGCCATGGCATCGGCGTGGAGAGCAAGGGCAAGTGGGTGTACCGGGGCGAGTGGACCAACGGCTTCAAGGGGCGATACGGGGTCCGGGAGTGCACGGGCACCGGCGCCAAGTACGAGGGCACCTGGACCAATGGTCTGCAAGATGGGTATGGCACCGAGACCTACTCTGACGGAGGTAAGACGCTGCTGAGGGCCCCTGGAGGGCTGCATGTTATTGTCAGATGAGGGCCCCTGGACAGTACCATGGCAAGTGTAGAATGACAACTCCATGCATTACATGGAATGTGGGCCCTTGGTCCGGTCTATGTCCTGGAGAATGAGGGCCCCTGGACAGCTCCATGTCCTGTAGAATGAGGGCCTAGGGAAACTCCAGTCCGTTAGATGAGGGCCCTAGGGCAGTCCATGTCCTGTAGAATGAGGGCTCCTGGAAAGTACCATGTCCTGTAGAGTGAGGGCCCCTGGAAAGTACAATGTCCTGTAGAGTGAGGGCCCCTGGAAAGTACCATGTCCTGTAGAATGAGGGCTCCTGGACAGCTCCATGTTCTGTAGAATGAGGGCCCCTGGAGTGCTGCATGTTATTGTCAGATGAGGGCCCCTGGACAGCTCCATGGTCTGCAGAATGAGGGCCTCTGGACAGCTCCTTTTTCTGTAAAATGAGGGCCCTGGACAGTCCATGTTCCCGTAGAATGAGGGCCCCTGGGGGCTCATGTTTTGTAGATTTAGGGCCCCGGACGTGCCTTAAAATGAAGGGGGCCCAGAAGCTCCATTCTGTTTATAGGGCCCTGGACAGCTTCATGGCAAGTGTAGGGTAAGGGCCCTGGACAGTCCATGGCTGTAGAAGATGGGAAATCCATGCTTGTGGGGTGAGGGCCCTGACGCTCATGTCCCGTAGGTGGGGCCCCTGGACAGTCCATGGCTGTAGAATGACAACTCCATGCATTACATGGACTGTGGGCCCCTGGACAGCTCTATGTCCTGTAGAATGAGGGCCCCTGGACAGCTCAATGTCCTGTAGAATGAGGGCCCCTGGACAGCTCCATGTTCAGTAGAATGAGGGCCCTTGGGGCAGTCCATGTTCCCGTAGAAAGAAGGGCCCCCCGGCAGTCTATGTTGTAGAAAGAGGGCCCTGGACTTGCCTAGGGGGGGGAAACCCCAGAAGCTCCTGCAGGAGGCCCTAGGACAGCTTCCCTGGCTGTAGGTAAAGGGGCCCCTGGGCAGTCCCTGGAAGTGGGTAGTGACACTTTCCCTGTCTGGAATGGGGCCCTGACAGCTCGATGTCCTGTAGAATGAGGGCTCCTGGACAGCTCCATGTCCTGTAGATTGAGGGCCCCTTGACAGCTCCATGTTCTGTAGAATGAGGGCTCCTGGACAGCTACATGTTCTGTAGAATGAGGCCCTGGCAGTCCATTTCTGTAGAATGGGGCCCTGGAAAGTCCATGTTCCCGTAGATGAGGGCCCTGGAGTCCAAAGTTGTAGAATGAGGGCCCCTGGAAATTTGTTGTAGAATGGGGACCCAGACGCTCTTCCCGTGAATGAGGGCCCCTGGACAGCTTTTATGCCTGTGTGGGACCCTTTTGGACAGTTCCATGTTCTGTAGAATGAGGGCCCCTGGACAGTACCATGTCCTGTAGAATGAGGGCCCCTGGACAGTACCTTTTTCTGTAGAATGAGGGCCCCTGGACAGTACCTTGTCCATTAGTAAGAGGGCCCCCGGAAAGTTCCATGTTCTGTAGAATTCGGGATCCTGGACAGTTCCATGTTCTGTAGAATTCGGGATCCTGGACAGTTCCATGTTCTGTAGAATTCGGGATCCTGGACAGTTCCATGTTCTGTAGAATTCGGGATCCTGGACAGTTCCATGTTCTGTAGAATTCGGGATCCTGGACAGTTCCATGTTCTGTAGAATGAGGGCCCCTGGACAGTTCCATGTTCTGTGGAATGTGTGCCCCTGGAAAGCTCCATGTTCTATAGAATGAGAGCCCCTGCACACTACCATGTCCTGTAGTATGAGGGCCCCTAGACAGTTCCATGTCTCATACAGATTGAGTGCCCCTGGGCAGCTCCATGCCTTCTATAGATTGAATGCCCCTGGGCAGCTCCATGTCTTGTATAGATTGAATGCCCATGGACAGCTCCATTTCATGCGGAGAATGAGGACCCTCATGTTTAGAATAAGTGCCCATAGACACTTAAACATCATGTATAGAATAAGGGCCCCTTAACAGCCCCATATTGTGTTAGAATGAAAGCCCCAGAATGGCTTCAAGTCATCTATAGAAAGAAGGTCCCTGGGAAGTTCCATGCCATGTGTAGAATGAGGATCCCTGGACAGCTCGACTTTATGTATAAAATATGGACTCCTGGACACCTCCATGTCAGGTATAGAATAAAGGAACGTAAATGGCTTTATGTTATGGATAAAATGAAGGACTCTAGTGATCTTTATGTTATGAATAGAATGAGGGTCAATGGGCAGCTCTATATTAGGTATAGAATGAGAGCCCCGGGGCAGTTCTGCGTTATGTATAGAATGATGGCCACAAGGTAGATCCATGTTATGTATAGAATGATGGCCACAAGGTAGATCCATGTTATTATAATGATGGCCACAAGGTAGATCCATGTTATGTATAGAATGATGGCCACAAGGTAGATCCATGTTATGTATAGAATGATGGCCACAAGGTAGATCCATGTTATGTATAGAATGATGGCCACAAGGTAGATCCATGTTATGTATAGAATGAAGAACCCTGGACAGCTCCATGTTATATATAGAATGAAGGGCTCTAGTGAGCTCTATGCATAGAATGAGGTCCCCTCGGTAGCATTGTGTCATGTATAGAATGAAGGCCCTGGACAGTTCTGTGTTACATATGGATTAAAGGACCCTGGACAGCTCCATGGTATATATTGAATGTAGGCCCAAAGGCAGCTCCATGTTATGTATAGAATGTGGGCCCCTAAGCAGTCATGTATATAATGAAGACCTCTGGACAGCTCCATGTTATGTACAGAATATGGGCCCCTAGGCAGCTTCATGTTATGTATAAAATGAGGGCCACTGGACAGTCCTATGTTATGTATGGAATGAAGGACCCTGGACAGCTCAATGCTATGTATAGAATGAGGGGCCCAGGACAGCTCCTGGATATGTACAGAATGAAGGACTCCTGGGCAGCTCATTGTTATGTATAGAATGAAGGACCCCTGGACGGCTCCATGTTATGTATAAAATGAAGGACCCTGGGCTGGTCTATGCTATTTACAGAATGAGCGGCCCTGAGCAGCTCCATGTTCCATGTTATGTATAGATTGAAGGACCCTGGACAGCTCCATGTTATGTATAGAATGAGGGCTCTGGGTAGCTACATGATATGCATAGAATGAAGGACCCCTGGATGGCTCCATGTTATGTATAAAATGAAGGACCCTTGGCAGATCCAGGTTATGTGTAGAATCAGGACCCAAGGCAGCTCTATGTTACGTATAGATTGAAGGACCCTGGACAGCTCCTTGTTATGTATAGAATGAGGGCCCTGGACAACTCCATGTTATGTATAGAATGAGGGCCCTAGGCAGCTGTATGTTATCTATAGAATGAAGGACCCTAGACGGCTCCATGTTATGTACAGAATGAAGGCTCCTAGACAGATCCATGTTATGTATAGAATGTAGGACCCTGGACAGCTCTATAGTACGTATAGATTTAAGGACCCTGGACAGCTCCATGTCATGTACAGAATGAAGGACCATGGGCAGCTCCATGTTATGTATAGAATGTGGGCCCCTAGGCAGCTCCAGGTTACGTACAAGCAGCTGCTCCATTCTGTGTATGGATGAAGGCCCTGGAATACTCCATGCTATTTACTAAGTACCGCAGGGTGAGGTGCAAGGGAAATCTTGATGATAAGTGCATCAATCTTTGAAGCCTGCACTGTTCTGCATTCTGATTCCTCTGTAGATCTACCTTTACTAGTGCCACCATTGCATTGTACCCGCTGGGTGCCATGGTGATGTGTGGGCCCTATGGGTGCCTGTGATTTATTATCATTTGAGAGGGAGAAGCTGCGTCACAGGATGAAGCCTCCTGTCCTGCGCCCAACTCACTCCACACGTCCTTGCTCCTCCTCGAGTCACCGCTTTTAAGAATTATAACAGAAATCATGTCTGCATAGAGAATGACTGAGGCCTTGCTGATGTGTGCTTGGTATTTACTGACATTTTCTTGTCACATTATGTATAGTACACTATGTATAGAGAATGTTTTGCTTTAGCGATTGATGAGATTCCTACTGATATAACACTAATAACAATCATTATTCTACATTCACAGGAAATCTAGTAAATGACATGTACTTTTGGTTGTAGGTCTCTTCCCTCAGCGCCTGGTCAACCCCTGAGTCTTATAGCTACTAAGAAATTATTTTGATTTATACATTTTCTTTCACAGAGTAAAAATAAGTTTAATTTCTGAGTAAAAACCACTGCCCCCCTCCCCCTCCAGCCGCAGTGAAGATGGGCCTCTGCCATAATCCACTTTACAGAGTGATAGCATTGTATGGGAAATGTGTGCAGGCCTCACCAGTAATACTCCAGTAAGCTGATCCCGAGATAATGCACCAGCACTGCCATCACTGCCCTCACTGTTATTAGCTTGCTTTTTACTATGATGCCATTTTACTGGATTTTCCAACTTTTTTATTATAGATTAACCATTTTCTGCTTCTTATGAATGTGCATATATAATAGATCTCCAGTCACGTATCCAGTGTATCCAGAACATGATACAGGTGTATCTACTGTATACTAGATGAGGCCTGGAGTCAGTGACTGTTGTCAGGAGATAGAACGACAGGTTATATACTGTACTTGTAGTACTATGTCTTGAATGTGCTACTGTGCTACTACTGTCTCACCGACTGAAATGTGTGAGGGAAAAAATAATTTATACACACAGTCAAATCATATTATTATGACCACCAGCTAATATCCAGAGTAACTACTATGTGCAGCACGAACAGCAGCTAGATGGGCAGGAGGGAGTGACTCAGTAAGGTCCTGGTAGGTTGTCACAGGTATATGGAACCATGCTGACTGCATCCCACATATGCTGGAGGGTGCAGGGGAGGATCTTTAGAGCCAACCAGGTGATCCCACAGATGCTCAGCTGGGTTTAAGCCTAGCAATAAGGGGGACAGGGTAGTACTTGGAAGTCTTGATCATGCTCTTCCAACCAATTTTGGACATTTCTAGCCATGTAACATGTTACATTGTCTTGTTGAAGGATCCCATCCACCCAAGGGGAGACAATGAGCATGTAAGTGTATATATGATCTGCAAGGATGGGTTTATATACAAATTGGTGGCAAGTGCCTTCCATGTGGATGATTGTGCCCAGAGAATGCCACAAAAACATTACCCAGATCATAACACTGCCCGCATTAGCTTGTATTCTTCCAGCAATGGCTGTGGGTTTATTGTTCTCTGATGTTACTTACCTGACCCGCTAACCTCCATCCGTTCTAGGAAGCAAAAAACGTAACTCACCAGAGAACACCACACTTTGTTAATCAGCAGAGGTCCAGTTCTGGTACTGCCATGAAAATTAAGGTCTTTCTGCTGATGCAACTTGGTGACCAGAAGTGCAATGACCATTCACCCTCATGTTCATTTTGGCAGTGAGTCGCTCCCCTGTAATGTTGGTTCACTTTTGCACACCTTTGTACTCAATGTTTACCTCTCACATCAGTGGCACATGTTGCATCACAGTTACCACATTGCTTGTTCGCAATCGTGTCATTTGTTCACTCACAATACACTTTCACCAGAGCAGCACTCAAACCATTACCAAACTGCATTGTTTTAGAAATACTGCCATCCTTGACCTGGAAGCCAATGATTTATCGGAGCTCTGCAACTCTGAGAAATCACCTTCTTTACCCATAACAACAAAGAGGGATATGTGTGCTGACCGCTTATTACCCACCAAGCCACCCACCATCTCATCACACATGCATTTCTACGCTCTGCTGATGTCGAAAGTAGGTAGTGGTCATAATAATGTGACTTGACTGTGTATATAATTGCACATATACAGTGGGGGAAAAAAGTGTTTAGTCAGACACCAATTGTGCAAGTTCTCCCACTTAAAAAGATGCGTGGCCTATAATTGACATCATAGGTAGACCTCAACTATAAGAGACAAAATGAGAAAAAACATCCCGAAAATCACATTGTCTGATTTGGAAAGAATTTATTTGCAAATTATGGTGGGAAATAAGTATTTGGTCACCTACAAACAAGCAAGATTTCTGGCTCTCACAGACCTGTAACTTCTTCTTTAAGAGGCTCCTCTGTCCTCCACTCATTACGTGTAGTAATGGCACCTGTTTGAACTTGTTATCAGTATAAAAGACACCTGTCCACAACCTCAAACAGTCACACTCCAAACCCCACTATGGTGAAGACCAAAGAGCTGTTGAAGGACAACAGAAAAAAAATTGTAGCCCTGCACCAGGCTGGAAAGACGGAATCTGCAATAGGCAAGCAGCTTGGTGTGAAGAAAACAATTGTGGAAGCAATAATTAGAAAATGGAAGACATACAAGACCAGTGATAATCTCTCCCCATCTGGGGCTCCACGCAAGATCTCACCCCGTGGGTTCAAAATGATCGCAAGAAAGGTGAGTAAAAGTCCCAGAACCACACAGGGGGACCTAGTGAATGACCTGCAGAGAGCTGGGACCAACATAACAAAGGCTACCATCAGTAACACACTACGCCACCAGGGACTGAGATCCTGCAGTGCCAGACGTGTCCTCCTGCTTAAGCCACTACATGTCTGGGCCTATCTGAAGTTTGCTAGCGAGCATTTGGATGCTCCACAAGAGTATTGGGAGAATATTATATGTTCAGATGAAACCAAAGTAGAAGTGTTTGGTAGAAACACAGCTCATCATGTTTAGAGGAGAGAGAATGCTGAGTTGCATCCAAAGAACACCATACCTTCTGTGAAGAATGGGGGTGGCAACATCATGCTTTGGGGCTGTTTCTCTGCAAAAGGACCAGGACAGCTGATCCTTGTACATGAAAGAATGAATGGGGCCATGTATGGTGAGATTTTTAGTGCAAACCTCCTTCCATCAGCAAGGGGATTAGAGATCAGCATGACACTGATCCCAAGCACACCACCAGGGCAACGAATGAGTGGCTTGGTAAGAAGCATTTCAAGGTCCTGGAGTGGCCTAGCCAGTCTCCAGATCTCAACCCCATAGAAAAGTTTGGAGTGAGTTGAAAGTCCATGTTGCCCAGCGACAGCCCCAAAACATCACTGCTCTAGAGGAGATCTGCATGGAGGAAAGGGCCAACATACCAGCAACAGTGTTTGCCAACCTTGTGAAGACTTACAGAAAATGTTTGACCTCTGACGTTATCATCTTTATCAAGTGGGTATAAATTTATTCACTCCATGTGAGCAAACAAACAGAGCAACGTTTCAGCCCTTAAATAGTGGCCTTTTTTAAGCAATATATATCGCTTGAGAAAGGCCACTATTTAAGGGCTGAAACGTTGCTCTGTTTGTTTGCTCACATGGAGTGAATAAATTTATACCCACTTGATAAAGATGCTGACGTTCATGGAATTTTTGTTATTTGGGCTACATGGTGGTGAGTTGTGACTTTACACTCCAAGTGGACAGTCTGTTGCATCACTTTGGGCATATTCTTTAGCCCTATTTTTTTGCTGTGGGCGTAGTGCTGCTGCCATAATTTTGTAACGTTTGACCTCTGTCATTGCCAACAACAGATATATAACAAAGTATTGAGATGAACTTTTGTTATTGACCAAATACTTATTTTCCACCATAATTTTTAAATACACATTCCAATATCAGCAGCACACTATTAAATAAAAAACTATCAAAACGCACAGAGTAATTTTGGAAAAGCATTTTTGCTACTTAGGATACATGATCTATCTATCTATCTATCTATCTATCTATCTATCTATCTATCTATCTATACATAACCATATATATTTACAAATACACACAATAAGTCAAAATTGACTATTATATGTGTTGTTACAATAAGTGACAAGATCCCGTACACCAGTTTTATTTCTCCCATGAAATTTTATTTGGGAGCCTGATGGTGTTTCTTTATCCTTATCTGCCACGTGTCCTAATTAACCCGGTAGAATCGCCCATCGCTATAGAATGAAGCTGATTTTTTTAACCTCTTTCTTGTTGCGTGTCAGCAGAATATTCTTATTAGTATAGACTTTCTATGGATACCTGGATAACTGTGGCTGCAGAGTTCTGATCATTTCCTGCATATCGTTGACAGTGTATTATTTAGCAATGTGTACCTGTAATGAGATTTGCATAAGGGCCCCCAGATGGAAATATATTGGTATCTGTGGATAAGCTGGCTCTGCTTGTCACTGCCGGCTTCCAGCTTACATCCCCGATCATGTGATTGGTGTGCCCATAACTTACAGAGGAGAGGGTGGTGTGCACAGGTCAAAGTCTTGATCAATACTGGATGTAAGGTCCAGGTTTCGTTGTAGAGCGTGTGCAAAGGATCTGATACACATTGCAGTACAGTCTCTTAGCTGGTACCAGGGCATCAGACCTTGCTTCATCTGCAGGAACATGGACGGGGGGGATGGAGGGGAGTGGATGCACATACAACATGTTCCTGGGAGCATTCAGATGCAGCTGCTGTGATGGTACCAGGGCTTGTTTATCCCATTATAAAATGCTAAATATGAGTCGCCCATAGCTGTGTTATCGCCAGTACATTTTCTGCCTCCTCCCTTCTTTGAAATTGTCAGCATAATAAACAGCAGGTCTTATTTGTTACTCGATTTCCCTGAGAGACCAATATATGCAGCAACAGCATTCTGCAGAGACAAAATCATTAGCAAAGCTGAGATCTGCCATCATGTTACTGGCCAACCCTGGGATGGACAAAGGGGGGGGGGGGATTACTGTGCATTATTTCCATCCAAAGCCCTTTAATGTACATACCCTATCCCCCTATACAGTCAGCGGTCGACGGGGCCTACAGCGCACTGCAGGCTTTTGAGACCCATGTAGATACTTCATTCTACCTGTGTGTTCCCTTAGTGATGGGGCCTGCTAATCGGTGTGTACAGTGATTAAAGGAAATCTTCCAGTACAGTGGGAAATAACCTAGAATTATTTACTTGTCAGAAATAATAGAGCAGCGCATGCAGCACTTACCACTATGTCAACCTGTGTTTTATTCTTTCTATATTCTATTTTATTATTTTTTTGTAGGTGGAAATTTTCATTTATTAATACTTGTAATAGTAAATACAACAATTGGAAGGGAGCACTTGGATTAGGTGTAAGTGTTAACTGACACCAAATGCAGCCTATCCATTCACTAGAGAGCAACAGTGAAAATACTGAGATTGCAGTTTATTCGTCCACTAATGAGCAGCGTTGATAACACTGAGGATGCAACCTATCTAATCACTAGATGACAGCAGTGACCTCACAGAAGATGTAGCCTATCCATTCACTTGAAATTGATTATATATCTCAGATTGCAGCCTATTCATTTTCTTAGAAGCCTGTAATGAAAGCAATGAGAATGCAGTGTGTCTATTTACTAGAGATTAGATATAATATCAGTGAGACAGCCTATTAATTTAGTAAATAGCAGCGGTAACATCACTGAGAATGCAGTCTATCCATTCACTACAGTTCAATGGTGACATTACTGGGAATGCAGCCTATCCATTCACTAGAGAGCAGTGACATCACTGAGAATGCAGCCTATCCATTCACTAGAGAGCAGCGGTGACATCACTGAGAATGCAGCCTATCCATTCACTAGAGAGCGGTGACATCACTGAGAATGCAGCCTATCCATTCACTAGAGAGCAGCAGTGACATCACTGAGAATGCAGCCTATCCATTCACTAGAGAGCAGCAGTGAGATCACTGAAAATGCAGCCTATCCATTCCCTAGAGAGCAGCAGTGACATCACTGAGAATGCAGCCTATCCATTCACTAGAGAGCAGCAGTGACATCACTGATAATGCAGCCTATCCATTCACATAGAAGCAGCGGAGACATCACTGAGAATGCAGCCTATCCATTCACTAGAGAGCAGTGACATCACTGAGAATGCAGCCTATCCATTCACTAGAGAGCAGTGACATCACTGAGAATGCAGCCTATCCATTCACTAGAGAGCAGCGGTGACATCACTGAGAATGCAGCCTAATCCAATCACTAGAGAGCAGCAGTGACAATCACGAGAATGCAGCTTATCCATCACTAAAGAGCAGCGGTGACATCACTGATGAATGCAGCCTACCATTCACTACAGAGAAGCATTGACCTCAATGAGAATGCAGCCTATCCATTTACTACAGAACAGCAGTGACCTCACTGAGAATGCAGCCTATCTATTTACTACAGAACAGCAGTGACCTCAATGAGAATGCAGCCTATCCATTTACTACAGAGCAGCAGTGACATCACTGATAATGCAGCCTATCCATTCACTGAGAGCAGCAGTGACATCACTGAGAATGCAGCCTATCCATTCACTAGAGAGCAGCAGTGACATCACTGAGAATGCAGCCTATCCATTCACTAGAGAGCAGCGGTGATATGGAGAAGAATTTAAGGTGACATGTATGAATCCTGGCACTGACAGGCCAGTTCTTAATATTTTTAAGGTAGTGTAGAATGCGCCAGGATGTATGAACTTGTTGTTCTGCAATTTATACATAAAGGCGCAGTCTAGTGCCAACATGACAAGTCTGGCTCAGGCACCACCTTTAACTTGGTCTGGCTGTTCTTACAGTTCTGTGTCTATGTTTGGCGTCAAAGAATCATAAATGTGTCTACTTCTATGAATGTGGTGCGACGCCCCCAGAACGCCCCGAATCTTTGGCGTTCTAAAAAGTGTCATTGGCGAATTACAAAGACACTTATCGCGCCAAAGTTTGAAATGCGCCTGTTCATACAGTCTTTTTGGCTCAAAGTTCACCAGTAAACTGGCGCAGCCCCGTTCATCAATGTCACCCTTAGGGTATGTTCACACGGTGTTTTTGGATCCGATTTTGGATCCGTGTTGAATCCGAAAATCGGATCCAAAAACGCTGCAGCAATCGCATGTAAAACAGTTTGGCAGCTACGTATTTGGATCTGTGTTGGATGCAGCAGGATCGCACCCTATAGTTTATAATAGGGCTCCTGCTGCGTCTTTCGGACCAAAAATTGACATGTCAATTCTTGGAACAGATCTGAAAGACAGATCTGAAAGACACAGTGAGACACGCATCGGCGATCACTCGTGTGAACGCCGGTGCGTGTCTCATATTAAAAGCAATGTAAAATCACATTGCTATTTGTTAGCTGCATCTTTGGGTACGTTTGGGGACCGACAGACGGATTTAAATACCCAGCTCAAAAGTGTATGTAACATGGACGAAAACATGCCGTGTGAACGTACCCTTAGGGCGACATGTCCCAACACGCCAACGACAGTTTCTTTGGTCTATTTTGCGCCAAAATCACTTTTGACACCATATTCTTGTTGTAAATGAATTCTTATACACCAAAACTAGGCTCATTATACGCCGGGCACGATACTTTGTAATGCGCCTAAATATGGTGCGCTGCGTGCCCCCATCGCGTAATGCGCCTGTTGAGGCACATTACATATGTTATGCGCCTCCGTCGGGCAATGCGCCTCGATAGGCGCATTACATATCCTATGATGATATGCTATGTGCCGCAAGTTGCGCAATGCGCCTTTTAAGGCGCATTAAGTTTTCTATGCAAGGTATACGTGACGCCAGATTTTTGGAAGGATCAGACTTTCGCGCTCTTTACAATGATTTAATGCGCCTAAAACTGCCGTGGAAATGCAACTTTTCTGACATCTCAACCCTAGAGTTTCGGTCTGTGATGTGAAGTAATGTCAGTAAAGAACTGTTCATTGGCAACTTCATGGGGTGGGTTTTCTTATCAGAGCAGAGACATATGGCTGAGATGACTATGCACAGCCATGGAGCTGCTGAAGAGACTATCTCTGGATCAGTGAAATCACATTCACAAGAGCAGTGTTTCTCAACTCCAGTCTTTAAGACCCACCAACAGGTCATGTTTTCATGATTTCCCACAGACTGCACTGACAATAATTATATCACCTGTGCAGAATGCACCGACAATAATGATATCACCTGTGCAGAATGTACTGACCATAATGATATCACCTGTGCAGAATGCACTGACAATAATGATATCACCTGTGCAGAATGCACTGACCATAATGATATCAACTGTGCAGGATGCACTGACAATAATGATATCACCTGTGCAGAATGCACTGACAATAATGATATCACCTGTGCAGAATGCACTGACAATAATCATATCACCTGTGCAGAAAGCACTGACAATAAGGCCGTGTTCACACGGCTTATTCCCGACGGATTTGTGAGCCGTATTGAGCTCACAAATCCGCCGTGAATAAGGGGCGGGACGGGGGTGGGGCCGCAGCGCGGCGGGGGCGCCACTCCCGGCCCCATAGACAATGCATTGTTTACTGCGCGTACGCGCCGTAAATAATGTGCATGTCAGTTTCTCCCCGCCCGGCGGATTCGCCGAGCGGGGAGGAGCGACGGATTCCACTGTTCTCTATGAGAGCAGTGGATTACCATAATGATAGGGACGGATTGGCGCCGTACTGAAGCACAAATCCGGCGCAGAGTACTGCGCCAATCCGTGCCCAAATAAGCCGTGTGAACGAGGCCTAATGATATCACCTGTGCAGAATGCACCAACAATAATGATATCACCTGTGCAGAATGTACTGACAATAATTCTATCACCTGTGCAGAATGTACTGACCATAATGATATCACCTGTGCAGAATGCACCGACAATAATGATATCACCTGTGCAGAATGCACCGACAATAATGATATCACCTGTGCAGAAATGTGACGACCATAATGAATCACCTGTGCAGAATGCACCGAGAGTAATGATATCACCTGTGCAGAATGTACTGACAATAATGATATCACCTGTGCAGAATGCACTGACAATAATTCCATCACCTGTGCAGAATGCACCGAGAGTAATGATATCACCTGTGCAGAATGCACTGACCATAATGATATCACCTGTGCAGAATGCACCGAGAGTAATGATATCACCTGTGCAGAATGCACTGACCATAATGATATCACCTGTGCAGAATGCACCGAGAGTACTGATATCACCTGTGCAATGCTGAGGAAATCCTTAAAACTTGACGTGTTGGTGGGTCTTGAGGACTGGAGTTGAGAAACACTGTGCTAGAGGGATGAATCACAAACTGCTTTTTGTCAGCTTCTCAAATGGATCTGGATTTAGTAGACACCATGAGAATTATTTGGGGGACATATATAAAAGACTCTCTTTGTTGCCCATAGCAACCAATCAGAGCGCCCCTTTTATTTTTTCAGAGCACTATATGAAATGAAAGGGGCGCTCTGATTGGTTGCTATGGGCAACAAAGAAAGTCTTAGTTTTCATACATGAGGCCCTTTATGTTTATATTCTTAGTGCTAATTGTAAAGTTTGGGAAGTGGGAAAATTAGTTGGAGAAATTGTTAGTGCTCTAGCATATAATAACATTAGATAATTGTGAGCTTATGATTTTGAAGATGGTTCCAACAATGACTTTCAAAGTGAACTATTTTTAGGGGTAGTGGTAGTTTGGACCTATGCAGTGTTTATGACCTATGGGAAGCTGGGTGTTGTCCATTCACTGGAGCACAGATTTCACAGGTCATGCTATTTTCCACTACGCAGACCTTTGCGGTGAGATTACAGAAGTGGGGTCACAATAGACCCATAAAATCCTCCGTAAATTATAGTGAACCAGAAGCAGATATGGAATGATCTTGACTCCGTCAAATGGGTCATTACCTGCAAAATCCTCATAAAAATAACGCTTCGCTCTCATTAAACTATCAAACAGGGATCCGTCCAGTTTATTGTGTATAAAAAACAAAGTGACATCCATGAAGCTTCACTGGCTCTCCCTTAGCGCTCGACATCACAGGATAGATATCTTTATACACTTATGGATAGCCTGTTTGTCTACTTGGGTATGTTTACACGGCGCCTTTTAGGACGTATTTCGGGGCGTAATTGCGCTGCAATGTACCCTGAAATACATCCTGTAATTACAGACATCATAGCTCTCATAGAGAACTATGATTACCTGCTGTCTACAGGGATAATGAAAGTGAATGGGGCTGGCCGAGGGTCGCCCCCCCCCCCCCCCCGCGCACTTTAGAAGAACATGCTGATCAGCGCGTTCTTCTAAATACATGGCATCCTGCGGCGCTGTGCAGTACTTTGTATATAATCTACCGTATATTTCACAAGTAATACAATCATACATTATACAAATTATCATACTGTTGCCAGTTTTCTAAATACCACTGCCCACTAAATGGCTTGGACTGACCCACAAGGGAGCAGAGGAACCTCTGGTGGGCCTCTGAGCATTGCAGGCTTCCTCAGTGGGACAAAAGAATGGGCAGGGGCACCATGCAGGTATCAGAGGCAGAAAGGCATAAAAACCCCAGTCGGAGACTGATGGGCAGTGTAGCTGGATTCAAGTGGTGTGTGCACCAAGTGTAAGTAGGATTTGGGCTGCTCTCTCTACGTTTCCACCACCAGAAAAAACATGTCAGAAACTGCTTTCGCCAAAAAACTGACAAAATACTCAGGTTCAAAGCGATTTTTAGGTTTTGGTTTTCAATGAGTCTTTTGTCCTACGGTATGCTGTGTAGACCTAGCCTGAGACTGGCCGTGTATCCCCTATGTAAAGCACTAATGCTGTTGATTAGGACAGAGATCAATAAATAAAGTGGATAATTTTCTGTTTTGGCCTTATTTTAACTTGAGTTGCTTCTAGACCCTTTAAAGGGAATGTGTCATCAAAAATGAATTATTGTTTAACTCACGTTTTTATGTTAAACACATTTTTAAAGAATTTTTGGTTATTTTTCTTTTTAATTTTCCATATCACTTTCAATATTTTTTAATAATTCTTAAGTCTTGCAGTTTTCACTTTGGCCACTAAGCCTTGTTTGCACTCCTTTAACAGTAGTCAGAGAGATACTTTACAGCAGCTTCATGCACATAGGAACCATAAGACTGTTTCTGTCCCATAGACTTCAATAGGACAGTATTCTAGTCATGCTCTGTGACCTAGGAAGAAATCACTCTGCAGGGAGGAGGGGGTGAGAGCTATGACTATCTCCTCTTGTGACTGGTGGATTCTGTGTTATCTATTCACACTGCTGTCTCCTTTCAGTTTGACCCTCTTTGTGCTGATAATGAGCAGACAACTGAGAATCTTTCTCTACAGAACAGGAAGTGTCAGACTGTTTTTAGGCTTAGTGGCCAAAGTGAAAACTGCAGGATTTAGCAATCATTAAAAAATATTGAAAGTGAAATGGAAAATTAAAAAAAGATATAACCAAAAATTCTTTAAAAATGGGTTTAACTCCCCTGTGAGAGTTGGAGGGAATCGCAATTCAAAATCATACACCATGCTATATATGGGTTTGATATACCCCCTAATCCAGATAAGCCAAACAGGCTGGTTGCATGCCCTAATTGTCAAAAACCAGGGTCAGATCTCTACCATGGAATATGGGACTGCCCAGACACCCAAAGCTTCTGGAAGGACGTAGTGGCCTTTCTCAGGGGACGGCTAAATATAGAAATGGGCCTCTCCCCACACCTTATGCTTTTCCATATAAACCCCAAAGAATCTAGCACTCCGCCACTGGCCCATATTTTTTTTTTTTATGGCAAAAAGGTGTCTCTTGACTAAGTGGCTCTCTCGGGATGTCCCATCGCTCGAAATGCTGGTACAACAGGTTAAACGTTTCCTATCTTTGGACAGGTGGGAGGCGGAAAAACACAAGGAAAGATTGACCAAAGGATTTTTCAGTAAATGGAGAACCTTTATAGAAACATTTTTGACACCACAGGAAATAAGGGAACATGTGATTCCGTTTAGTGAAACAACGTGGTACTTTCTTAGAGATATGGCAGGGGATTTAGGCCCTCTCAAGGTAACATAAAGTGAGTGGACGGGATACCCAGGTTGTAGCAAGAGTAAGGCACGGATGAGGAGTGAGGCTCATAGATACAAATGCTATTTGAGGCGATTACTCTATTCGAGGGTCAATTGGATACAGTATGGATAGAGGGAGAGAGGTTCTTGGCTGTAGTGCAAAAAGGGGGGATAGGGGTTAGGGTAGGAATGTTATCTGTTTATCTTATTGTTTTACCAATGGTGATTACGCATGGTATATTGTAAAAATGACACTGCTTTCCTTTGATTTGTATATTTTCTTCTCAATTTATGTATTGCCTCAATTGTGTCAATAAAAATTTGTTCAAAAAAAAAAAAATGTGTTTAACATAAAAATGTGAGTTAAACAATAAGTCATTTTTGATGACACATTCTCTTTAACTCAAAAGACCCCGAATATTCTGTTGTAACTCCTGTTAGAATATAGCAATCCGAATAAAAAAATACACTACACACCGGATGTGTAATAGATTGCACTACATGTGATGCTGGAAATTATCTCCGTTTTTTGCAAGACACATTTTGAAGCGGTGTTCCATGTACCTGCATGTATTGGCAAACATATCTGGGGAAATAGCAGCAATTTCTTGTTGAATGTTTGAAACATTTGAAACGGTGACAGTATCTGAGTCTTCTCAGTGTCACTGACTTTGAGCTCCTGAACACGATACACATGCAGTTGTGCCCTTCTTGCAGCTCTTTAACATGTTGAATGATATCTCTTAGTCTCCTGAGCTCGGCATCTCAAAGCTTTAATAGGCAACTGCTCCAAATGATGTTTCATGTCATTGATTGTGTCCAGCAACATTTTCGGGCAGGCTCTGATCACTGATCACTGATTCTATCATTTCTGGTCTCTGTTCCATCTTCTGAATAACATTCTTTAAGGGTACGTCAAGAACACCATATTTCTTCCTAAAAATGAATTCATGACCCAATGAATTTGCACCATGAAGTCGCGCTAGTTAGTACTATGCACGACTATCCAGATGAGAAGTTGAGTGTCTGAGTGAGGTATTATGGGTGTATGTACCCGGAAGTTGCTAAAAGAGGTTAAAGGGGTTGTCTCACTACAAGGATTGCTTTTTATGTTAAAGATCTTACAAAAACAAGCCACTTAGCAATATATGTCCACTATCAGTATCCTACCTATTCTGACATATCCCCTCTTGTATGGGCTACATCAGCTCCTCAGGTCACTATAGCTACAGACCTGTTTGATCTATCCTGATAGGCTGCCAGCACTGGTTGCTATAGCTACAGACCTGGCTTCTACTGCAGCCTAGTAGAAGCCAGTAAACACGCCCCTGAATTCAAAATGAAACCAAGAAAACAGGACTGAGGTAAGATGAATCAATGTAGTGAGACAACCCCATTAAACATCGCAACGACTGATTGGCGCATACCTCATACCTCCCACGTTGGGGCATTCTGGCTTGTTCAAATGCTGAACTGTTGTTTTGTTCAAATTGCTTTGTTCTAGCAAGAGTTATTACAAGATATCGAAGGCCTCTTTCAAGATAATCCTATCGCATCATTATAACAAACGGTTTTGTGTTTTCTATGCAGACAATTCTCCAGTGTCTGAGTGCTTGAATCTCATTGTGTACGACAGGTTAATAACAGTAATTGTTAATTGATAGCAAAGTGATCTGCATCTGGTAGAAATGACAGACCTTTGGCTATTCATATAGGAATTCAGGAGTGATGCCTCTAACTCAAGATGTTGATTAATGATAATCCTATATAAGAGTGGTGTCAATGTAAAACAACTCACCTGCCCTAGAACAGAAAAGTAATCCTGAGTATAGGTTGTTTATATCTCTAAAGTTGAGCCATTGCTCTGTAGATTTCTATAATGAGGTTCTGCAGTGACTGCTTGTGTATTATGGAATTCTGCTGCAGGGGTGTGTTTTATTTGGTTCTGCAGCAGCTGAAGTGTGTGATCCCTTGACATCAATTGGTTTTGGCATGACTATTGTATGTTTAGACTATAATTCTATGGAAAACTGGTAATTGGTTCTGAATCCCCAAAATGCCATCTAATATAAGGCAAAATGTAGATTAAAGAAATTAAAGGGCTTTTGCCACGATCTAATGTTGACGTGGGATTCTCCAAAATGGATATTTAATCACTTTTCTAAATATAGGTCATCAAAAAAAGGGAAGCCTATGAGAGCTACAGCCTGACTTATATGCCCTTAGTTTCCTGACAGTTTACATTAGACACGACCAGGAGCTGACAGGAGCTGATCTGGCCGCACTTGCGTTGTTTGCACTTCTTATCTGATGGCAGGGAACATGAACGAGCTTTGAAGCGACTGGGGAGAAAGATTCTGTGTCTTTTGCATAGAGAATCCAATGATTGTAATGTAATTATCTGAGTAAACATGCAGACGCTCCCTGCTCAGCCCCAATCCCTCTCCCCCTGCAGCCCTTCATGATGGAATGAAACAAGGCTGCCTGCTGAGCTTATCTTCTCTCCTGAGCAAATAAGAGGGAGAAATAAAACACATAATACAGTTCTCCTCTGTAGATTAGCAAAACAATGTTTGCTCAACTACAGAGACTATCAGGAACGTGCATGGGAGGTGGAGCGATGACATCACAGAGGAGGCACTTGTTTTTTTCAACACAGAAACACAACGCCCCTTTTTCAAGCCTCAAGAGGGGAGTATCAACCTGTTAGGTAAGGAACTCACTTCTTGGCAAAACCCCTTTAAGCAAATTGAGCTGCTGGAAGCTTGAAATCACTTTCTATTCTGAGAACAGGAGCTTCTTTGCGTCCTGAATGTTATATACAACGAGCTTTAGGCACGAAAACTGTCTCAGCTTTCATTTCATATAGTGCTCTGAATAAAAGTAAGTTGAGCTCTGCTATGGGCAACAAAGACAGTCTTATTGCTAGACAGTTTTCATACATAAGGCCCAATGTACCATAAAAAAGAAAATGGGGCCACTCTCACCTGATGCCCAAAGGATCTGTCAAGAGTAGTAGAGAACATTTAGTACTGCACTGTACTGTACTACTAGACCTCCAATCACTACATCGACTTCACTAATACAGATGTTTTACATGTAAACTATTTATGATAATTGGCTGGATCAGTTTTTCTAAGACATTGTATCTTGAAACCACACAACATATAATGACCCAGGATCGATCATTGTATGCTGAAAATATTGTTTTCTAAAGCCATTTTTACTTGAGGGACCAGTGTATTAGGAAGCTCTGTAACGGGGGGGAGGAAGGGGTGTTATGAGGTTCTCAAGGAATTTAGGTATATGGTATAATGATATTCTGCAGCAACTAGGGGACATTTTTTTTACCTCATAAATGTTGCTGGTCATTAGCACAAACCTCTCTGAGGGGTTCAGAGATCCCAATCAGGGCTGGATACTTCATTAGACCGATCCTCCTCATGTCTGATCAGTGCTCTGGTTGTGCAATGAGGAGCGCCCAGGAATTGAATGTTCTGTTCCTGCTCAAAAACCCATTAATAAAGGCATTTCTTGAAAATTTCTCTAGAGGTCAAAGAGTCATATCCTGTTCTTAATGGTAAAATCTTTGTTTCAAGCAATTGAATTACATCATTAAAGCTTATGAAGGCCCCTCATGACGAGTCACCAGCATCCTGTCTGAGGTGTCACTGCAAATAGAAATATGTTTTGATTGAAAGTTCTTATCTCAGCGTCAAGAACCCCACAGATGTAGTTTCTATTTGTTTTTATAAGAGTGTTTATTTAGCAATTAACGTAGGAACAGAACAAATGTATAGTAAACATGTAATAGATTTTGATTCATATGGTATAAATGATAGTATCCAACCTGTTGGTAAAAGTATACAAGGCAACAGAGTTAAGAAGGTATAGATGGTGTATACTTTAAAGAGAACCTCTCACATAGTTTTTGCCCCCCTGGCTGAGAACAGAACAAGATAGGGACATACCTGCTGTTTCCAGCGCTGTGTCCCTTATTCTGTAAGATGCTGTAGTTTTCGTGTATTTAATGCTCAAATCTGCAGTTTTCAGACAGAAGAGTCATTCGAAGAGTCCTTCAGAGTGTCAGTTTTTTTCAAACCCGGCCAATCAGTTGCTAGCCCCGTCCACCTCTACTGACAATCCTATTACCTTGAATAGGTCGAAACATGTGAATAACTGTCAGTGGGCGTGGCTAGCATTTGGTGGGTGGAGCTAACACCTACTCATGAATAAGATTTGAGGGGTAAATGCTCTAAAACTGCTGCATCTGACAGAATAAGAGACACAGCGCTGGAAACAGCATGTCTGACACTAGCTTGTGCTGTCCTCAGCAAGGTGGGCACAACCTATGTGACAGGTTCCCTTTAAACACTTTCAGTACACGGAATTTTTATTTAAAAGGTCACTCTTCCCTGAAACCTTACCAGAGCCATTTACCTACCTTCCCCAGCCACCATCTTGGACAGTCGAGGGGTCACTTAGCCTTGGGATCACCGTCTTTTGGTAAGATTGATATGGCACACAGGGTACTTTTCCAACTGGCCTCAGCACAGGTAGCACATTTTTTGCTTAAGGAATTTCATACCTCACAGAAACATTTTTTAGGTTGTTTCCAATTAAACAAAATTACTTGTCTAGCCTTACAAAGCAGAAGCTTTCATATATATCTAATATCTGAATAGGGAGCGATTAACATTTAGTTGTAAGTGCCAAAAGATAGCGAGAGAAAAGCTATGCACTATAACTGAGAGGGTAGTTATTTAGGGCCCGTTTACACGGCAGAGGACAGATACCACCGCTGCGGGGGGAATGTCTTTTCTCCGCGATGAGCCCTCCCCCTTCCCATTCACATGTTCATATTTTGTCCGAAAACCGGACAGAAGAATGAACATGCTCAATGTTTTTCGGGCGGCCGGCGGTTTAAAAAAACTGCGGGGCGGAAAACCCATGCAGTGGGGACTTCTGCACGGTTTTCCATAGAATCCCGGTGTGTTCATTTGCGGACTTTTTTTTAGACGGTTTGCGGTTTTGCAAACAGGCCGCAAACCCGTGCCGTGGGGACATGCCCTTAGTCTCCAAAAATATGAGTCTGGTAAGCCCTGAAATAGGAAAGCTGCAGTATGAACCACAGTGATGGCTGCCCTCTAAGGAGTCAAATGGAGAGCTGAATGTAACCAATATTTGAGTGGTACATTTACAGTGTATCTGTTATATAGCACTCTCACTTAGGGCCACATGTATGAAAACTGTTTAGGTCTAAAACTCACTTTGTTGCCCATAGGAACCAGTCAGAATTCCCCTTTAATTTCATATAGTGCTCTGGAAAAATGAAAGGGGCGCTCTGATTGGTTGCTATGGGCAACAAAGGGAGTTTTAGACCTAGACAGTTTTCAAACATGTGGCCCTTAATTCCCAGCAGCTTCCAGTTCATTTCTGACAGTGCCATTAAAAGGAACCTGTCCAGTGATTTTTGCTACATTATGTGAGAGCAGGATCTGATAGAGAAAAGCTGAGCTATGTGATATATAAGTTTATATGATTTGATGCTGAATTTCTAAGTAAAAAGCATATAAAATCTTAAAAGTGAAACCGACAGTATGGATATCCCTGCTCACATACTGTATATATAGTACATGGAAAGCTGTCAATCACTGTATGTAGGCAGGGTATGCAGGACTTCCACTGTCTCTTAAGGAGTCCAGACATGATTTACTCAGAAATCCTGCTTCAAGTCATATAATCCTATATATCACAGAACTCAACTTCCCTCCCTCTAACACATCCTACTCTCAGGGGGGTTAGCAAAAATCACTTGACAGGTTCATGTGCGCTTCTACAGCAAAGACTGACCTTTCAGTTATGCTATTCCTAGCTGAGCCTGTTAGAGCTACAATGGTGATGGAGAGGTATTAACAACAGTGCACAAGGCTATGGAGCTCTAAAGGGTTAACGTTTATCAGTAACATAGATAAAAAGCTCTTGTTCTGCTGATAAAACACAGCAGGGACCATTTTGGCCTGGGCTGCTAGAGTAGAGAGAGGTGGTCAGAAATTAGAGAAACTTGTGTAATAAAAAGCAAGAAATAAGAACTACTCTTAATGTAAAATAAAGCAAATTTAGAAAAGCAATTTATTTGGTAATAGTCTTTATTTACCTTTCTCTGTGGTGTGAAAACCCCTTTTATGTAACCAGTAAAACTATTTAAAACATTTTTAGCCTAAGGCTATGTTCACACAGTGTAATTCCGGCGGCGCGTACAGTACTGATCAGTGCGCACTCCCGAAGTACGTGGGGGGGGGGGTTAGCCCGCCAGGCCCTTTGACATGCATTACTCGCGGTGCGTAATCGCTACAAATAATTAACGTCACTTATCTACCCGCACGTACAATACGATTGTGTTGTACGCGCGGGTGGACGAGGCGTAATCCATAGTTCTATATGAGAGCTATGGATTACCGTAATTGCGGCCCGCATCTCGCCGCGTATAAATCGCAAATACGTGGCGAAATGTGCACCGCAATTACGCCGTGTGAACATACCCAAAAGGGTCCAGGTTCATTTATTTATTTTAATAATTTAAGCTACTGTTTCCCCTATTAAGAAAAAAAAAACATAGTGTACTACTGCTGCTGGTGGTGTCTCCCAATTTCCCATTTACTTCTGACACTGTGGTCGGCTCATGACTACTGTAGGCAATCAGTCGCTGAAGCAGCCACGTGCCATTGCCTAGACATCACTACTTGTTTTCTGTTCATTTTCAAGTGCTGATGTCAAGGCAGTGGCAGGTGACTACTACAACCATTGATTGTATGCAGTGGTCATGAGCCGACCACAGAGCTGGATGAAGAAAATCAGGAGACACACCGGCGGCAGTGAGATGTATAGTAAATAATGCAAGGTGACTATATGTTATTTTTTGGGGGCAATAGTAACTTGGCCAAGGTCATGGTGCTGATACAATGCAGCCAACAATTGCCCTTGCACTAGTGATTTTAGATTAGCTGCCCTTTACATTTCTGAATTAAAGGGGAAATTATTTTTTTTAATTAATTTTGAGCTATTGTTGCCCTAAGTGTAGGAACTTACAGACTGGCCTTCACAGTGCCGCTGTGACATGGGCAAGAGATGCCACAGCACCCTGCACTAGTGATTTTTATTCGCTTAATAAGTGGTCGCATAGATTGGCAGGTCAACTCTGGCAAAACTTCATGGCTATTAACAATCTATTTATTAAAGGGGTTGTCTCACTACATTGATTCGTCCTGTTTTCCTGGTTTTACTTTGAATTCAGGGGCGTGTTTACTGGCTTCTACTAGGCTGCAGTACTAGAAGCCAGGTCTGTAGCTACAGCAACCAATGCTCGTAGCCTATCATGAGAGAGTAAACAGGTCTGTAGCTATAGCGACCTGAGGAGCTGATGCAGACCATACAAGTGGGGATAATTCAGAATAGGTAGGACACTGTTAATGAACTTATATTACAAAGTGACTTGTTTTTGCAAGATCTTTAACATAGAAAGCAATCCTTGTAGTGAGACAACACTTTTAAGCTAATTCAAATCACTAGAATGGGGTACTACAGCGGTTCTCGACCATGTTACAGCCGCACCAAGACCACGTCAAGTTCTCTCTATGTATTTCTACCCTTAGGGCAACAATAGCTTAAAATTAATTAAAAAAATTATAACCTGTTCCTCCCCTCTAATTCTGATATGTAAATAGCAGACTTTGTTGCTGTATTATATGAAGTCATGCATGTGCTGTATAGTCAGGTATTCATAAAGCTGCACAGTCTGAGCATATGTGTGCTTGAGCCATGAATTTCCATGGTGTCAGCTGCGGCATGTCTGCCATGAATGAGTCTGTACTGTACCATATGCTTCTCAGTCATCCTTCGAGTATTCTAGGGACAGGATGTCAGCTCTGAAGACATTTTGACATATCTGTCACATATGGAATTCAGACTCCACAGTTACAATAAATGCGAACACTCTCCGGCTGTCTGATAAATCTCGGTCACAGTAAACTGGCTATTATGCCAGAGCAGTATAGACTTGAATAGTATATAGCGGAATAGTCTTGAATACTGGGGAGAAAAGACACAACCAAATTATAGCCAAATTTTCTGTCGTCCTAGGGGTAAGTTAAAATTCTTCTGTAAACAGCCTGCCAATCATTTTAATAGCCAGACCGCATAGTAGTTTACTAATGTCCGTTCTTTTAAAGGGAATGTGTCATCAAAAAATGACTTATTGTTTAACTCACATTTTTATGTTAAACACATTTTTTAGGAATTTTTGGTTATGTTTTTTTTTAATTTTCCATATCACTTTCATTATTTTATTTTATTTTTTTATAATTCTTAACTCCTGCAGTTCTCACTTTGGCCACTAAGCCTAATAATCGTCTGACACTTCCTGTTCTGTTTAGAGAGCTTTTCAGCAGTGTGCTCATTATCAGTAAAAGCAGGGTCACACTGAAAGGAGACACCAATGTGTACAGATAACACAGAATCCACCAGTCACAAGAGGAGATGTCACAGCTCCCCCTCCCTTCTCAGTGAAAAATCTCTTATACAAGTCTATGGGACAGAATCTGTCTTAAAAATCCTATGTGCATGATGCTGCTGTAAAGTATCTCTCTGACTGCTGTTAAAGCAGTGCAAGCGAGAATGTCTTCCCAACAATCATATATAGACAGCCGAGTAGAGAAATCTACAATCAGGAAATAAAAACGACTGAGAGGAAAAGAATATGGATCAGGGGCTTGATTTAATTAGTAAAAAAAAATTGCCGACAGATTCTCTTTAAGCGGATCCTAGCTGTATTCTGCTCCGGTATGACTAATGCGGGTTAGCCCCATTGATATGTTACCTATGTAAAGAAGAAATCTTCAGCAGAAATCTGAGCTATCTCCTTGGATTTATACTGCGGATTATACTTCAGATTTTTCTGATTGGAACAGTCTGATGTGTGAACATACCCTAAATGGCGAATCCACCTAATAGTGCAGGAGCAGGGGATGTATTGTTGTATCAATTGGCTGATTTGTATTTGAGGTGTTTGCAAAAGCTGGATGACAACTGTCATGGGAGATGACATGGTAGTTATGGAATCTCTTCCAGCTTTCATTATTATTATTATTATTATTATTTATTTTAAAGCGCCATTGATTTCCAGGCGCTGTATTCAGTTCAGGAGGGGGTTACATACATTACATAAGGGTCAAACGAGTACAGTGATAAGGGATAATGACAATTGGCACGACAGAGGGAGAGAGGGGAACCCTACCCGACGGAGAGTTTGTACAATCTACAGGGGAGGGGAGAAGAGACAGGAGGTGGGGGCAGACATGTCTGTGGAGAGAAGTAGTGACAAGTTTAGTGAAGGTTATAGGCAAGCCTTGAATGAAATGGTTTTCAGGTTGCTTTTGAAGCTGTGAACGTGGACGAGAGTCTGATGTGTTGGGGCAGTGGGGTTCCAGAGTGTGGGTGTGAAAACGGGAGAAAGTCTTGGAGACGTTGTGTGAGGAGCTGATAAGGGGAGAGCAGAAGAGAAGGTCCTGTGAGGAGCGGAGAGTGCGTGGGGGGAGATATTTGGAAATTAGGGCAGAGATGTATGGAGGGGAGAGGTCGTGGAGAGCCTTGTAGGTCATGGTTAGTAGCTTGAAATGAATTCACTGGCAATGGGGAAGCCAGTGAAGGGATTGGCAGAGGGGAGAGGCAGAGGGAGTAGCGAGGAGAGAGGTGGATAAGACGGGCAGCAGAGTTAAGGATGGATTGGAGGGGAGCGAGGGTGCTAGCTGTTTTCATAGAAACAATGTTATATCTGAATAGATATCCTCTATTTTGACAGAAGTTGACCTCTCTAGGAATTATATTTACTGACTTATTTTTGCAGATGTGACAGAAGAAGGGAGGATTCTAGTTGAGAGGGAGACCCTACTCTCTCTATTGCTTGTCTTTGGCCGCAGTAACTAGGGAGGGGTATTATTAAGGAGACGGAGAGTTTGTATGTGAGTTAATTGACAGGGGGAGGGGGATAAGATGCTTTATTGCTAAATCAACACCTCCACACTGATGGCCAGGCGGCTGCTGCGGTGACAGGCCTCTCTCGGCAGTCACATAATGAAGATTGATGGTGCAGCCTGTGATGCAATAATGGAATATATATTCCTGCTACATTTGTATATGAACAGGCTCTATTGCTGCCTGGAAACTTCATTTTATAACAATGTATTAGGTGATAGACTGTGAGATATTCTGCTCAGTAACATGTGGAGGATTCAAAATTATATTATTAGAGTTATTAAAGGGCTTGTCTGATTCACTTAAAAATTAAATAATCAGCTACTGGTGTGCTGCAACATAAAATAAATTTATAATCCCCTTCCTCTGCAACTCCGTTCCAGTGCTCTGTCTTCCTGGTCTTATTCCAAATGGGACGCCACCACTGCACCCAGTCATATACCTTTGCTTACATCTCTCTTCAAAGCTCTTCTCTTATGAATGGTAATATAAGAAGAGGCATGTGACCACTAGAGCCAATCAGTGACTGCAGCCGTGACATCCCGTTTTATTTTAATTTTATTGGCCACCAGTAGCTGATTATTTAATTTTTGAATGAACTGGACAATCCCTTTAATTATGCAGTGTAAACTACAGTCAAGGTTTTTCCTGGTAACATTGTATGTGTAAGGTATATAACCTATAGACATTTGTTTCATGTTGTGCTTACTGATCAGATGTTGTGGAATGTCTCATACACACTTACCAGCATGTAAAGTGGGGGCCACTGTAAAGTGGTTAATTTATTTCCAATCTATCTTATTTGCACTCATCTCTTGCTCTCTTGGTAAATTGAGCATAAATCATACCCCATTACAGTTCAGGCACCCCAGAAGTATATGCTGCCACCACCTTATTGGAGAAATCAATAATCAAACGGAGGAGAAGGACTCCGTCAGTCACAAACACTGTTCACTGACACTTAGGCTGGATTTGCGTGGGTGTAAAATTACGTCCGTTGGACGGGCGGTGGGAGGGGAGGCGGGATCAGGGGGCCGGCACCTTGCTGGCCTATAGACATTCATTACTAGAGGTGCGTATACGCCGCTGGTAATTCACATGTCACTTATCTGCCCCCTCGGCGTATTCGCCGAGCAGGGAGAGGAGATGTAATCCATAGTTCTCTATGAGAACTGCGGATTACCGTAATAACTGGGACGTATTCCAGCCGTAATTTGCGCACTCCGGCGCGTAATTACGGATTGAAATACGTCCCATTTTAAGCCGTGTGAACATAGCCTTACAGGGTTAAAACACTCTAACCAAACACTGCTCTCCAGCAGTCACAGGGTTACACACTAACAGTGCTGTCCAGCTGTCCAGTGCTGTCCAGGGTTAAACATTATGTAAAGGCTATGAATTTTTAGAGCATACAAGGACCAAACTTATTAAAGTTTTAAGCTTTAATAGAAAAAAGGTACAGTGCTTACATAAAATACAAAAAGAAAGATACAATAAGGCGATATACATACAATACAGTCATAAAATAAAAGGGATTGGGACACAGATCTGCTGATGGCTGACCCCCAAGCTGTGAATGCAGTTTTCACCTGGAATACATATTTTATAACCTGAACAATTGATTCAGGATTGAGAGCTGCCCATCCCCTCATTAGGGTAATTTGTTGTCCTTGACCGACTTGGAGATAACCTGTTATCCTCAATAAAAAGTCTTAGTGGTTTATGACCAGAGTTAATTAGTTAATTATGCTTGAATAAACCAGCTTGTAGACAGGGAATACACATAATAGATCTGTGGTAAGGGGGTGTACATAAACAATCACTGGGATATATTGAATATAACCCATTTTCTTATTACACCATATACATAACACACATTTCTTTGACAGTGAAGTTCCCAACATTAGTTATGGACATATTGTGGGGGGGCATAGATACCAGAATCTACTGGTAATCTTGTGTATGTAAGGTATATAATTTATAGACACTCATCTCATGTAGTACTTACTGACCATATTTGAGTGGCTTGCACCATTAGATATGGACATAGTATTGGGGGACACAAGTACCAGACCTGACTGGTAACATTTTATACATAAATTATGTAACCTATAGACACTCATCTTATTTAATGCTAACTGACCATCTGTTGGTTAATTTCTCACCATTGTTTTGAACTTTTGACTCTCAGGCTAGATATCGCACCATCCACTACAGCTTTGAATGTGAGACTACCATCATTTTGTAGACAATCATCTTGGCTATCTCATACATTACTTTGACCTGCAACTATTTAGTATATGCTTAGTTATGCAGATTCTTGTCATATGACTGCATTGTTACTGTTTTGCTCCTGGTGGTGGGACAATCTTTTTCTTCTTGTGTACTACAAGTTACAACCTGTTCTCACATTCCCTAATAGCTCAGTGTGTTATTAGGTTGAATCCCAAGCGAAAAAGTCACTGGTTAGAATCAAGAAGCAGCCATGAAGAAGATTTCCCAAGAAAAGAGAAACAACATCATCCAGCTCATCCATAACAGTCTCTGGGACAAGAAAATTACCAAACTGCATGATGTGAGGCCATGACAGTTAGAAGAATACAAAATAAAGTCTGTTCATCCATTCCAAAGCCAAGAGGTGGACGTCCAGGCTAAATATTGGACTCAACAAGTTGGCTCATTAAAAGGTTTATTAATTTTGGTGCAACAAACACGGCAGTGGAGGGGACTCATATGCTTTGTAATAATGAGATCACAGATGTTCATGTAAGCACCATGCGATGCACATTACACAACTCTGGAATGGTGCCTGAAGAAAAGGTGAAGAAGAGTTGACTTATATTGTCAAGAGAAGCATCAGCTTGAATTTGCAAAAGTACAAAAAGTGAACGGTAGAAGATTGGAAACTGGCGATTTGGAGTGATGAGACAAAAGTCAATAGACCGGGCTCTGATGGGTGGAAATGGGTCTGGAAGAATCATTGGAAAAGGGGGATGACAGATCGAGAAATTGAAGGAACTGTAAAATTTAGCGGAGGAAGCCTGATGATAAGGGAATGTTTCACAGCCAAAGGCATTGGATACTTGACAGGATTGATGTTGTTCTCAATGCTGAGCTATATGTGAGTATGTCAAAACATGAGTTACTCCATACACTCAAGTACTATGGGTATGAAAAGGATGACATACTGGTCCAGCAGCACAATGACCCAAAGCATATGTCAAGGTTGGAGAAAGAATGATTCAATAACAATTAAGTAGAGTTGCTATATTGGCCTCCATGGTCCCCAGACCTCAACCCAATTGAACACTTGTGGGTGGAGTTGAAGGAAAGCTGTATTAATACCCAAGTAAGTTGATTAGTCTGCACCAACATTGAGAATGTGTAGAAGACCTGGGATCAGATTTTGTTCAATACATGCTTGAATCTGATCCAGAGCCCAGAAGGATTCAGGCAGTGTTGTAAGCCAAAAGTGCATTTATAAAATACTAACAAAATAATAAACATTTCAGTTTAGATTTTTAGGAGCAAAATAGTAACAATGCTAGTATATTACAAGAATCTACATAACTAAACATATGGTAAATATTTGCATGTCAAATTGATGTATGAGAATCAGAATTATTGTATGTAAAATGAGGGTAATATAACGTTCAAAACTGAAGTGGTTGGTGAGATATAGAGCCTCAAAATTAAATGTTCATAATATAGGTACCCTTTTGCTTGTCAGTATATTTAGTGCTTATTGACTATCTTTTATAGAAGTCTCCACCTTTAGTTATGGACATAGTATCAGGTACTAGACACTGCTGGTAACATTGTGTATGTAAGGTATATAACCTACAGACACTCGTATCATGTAGTGCTTACTGACCATCAGTTGGTGACATCCGTTGAAGTTCCCACCAAATGTTATGAACATATTGTGGGGGGCGAGAGGGCACAGATATCCAAAAATCTTGTGTGTTTAAGGTATATAACCTATAGACACTCATCTCATGGAATACTGACTGACCATCAGTTGGTGACATCTCTACCATAAGTCATGGACATATTAATATGGGGGCACAGGTACCATACACAAAGGGTACCATTGGATGTGTATGGTATATAACTTATAGACACTCGTCTCAGATAGTGCTTACTGACCATCTGCTGGCAAAGTCCCCACCATTAGTTATGGGCATAGTGTCAGGGGGAACAGGTACTACACCCCACTGTTAACGTTATGTGTGTTAGCTATATAACCTATAGACACTCGTCTCACATAGTGCTTACTGACCATCTGCTGGTGGAGTCCCCACCATTAGTTATGGACACAGTGTCGGGGGGGAACAGGCACCAGACTCCCCGGTAACATTGTAAGTATAGCCTGTAGATCCTTGTCTCATGTAGTGCTTACTGAACATGTTTTAGTAAAGTCACCATCATTTGTTATGGGCTTCGTGTTGGAGCTCAGATACCAGACCCCACAAGTTTAATCCTGCTGATATTTGTGTGATTGACAGGTCATAAGTCATCAGAGCCCTCATTTAGATGGAGCAGTATGTAGTGTTATGAGTGAGGGGAATATGGCACTGGAATTAAAACAGCAAAGGAAAATCCTTGTGTCATGCCCAGATACAGTGGTGGCCAAAAGTATTGGCACCCCTGCAATTCTGTCAGATAATACTCAGTTTCTTCCTGAAAATGATTGCAATCACAAATTCTTTGGTATTATCATCTTCATTTAATTTGTCTTCAATGGAAAACTACAAATAGAATTGTCATAAAGCCAAATTGGATATAATTCCACACCAAAAATAAAAAAGGGGGTGGACAAAAGTATTGGCACTGTTTGAAAAATCATGTGATGCTTCTCTGATTTGTTATATAAACAGCACCTTAACTTATCCTGTGGCACCTAAGGCTATAGTTCACACGGCTTAATTGCGGGACTAATTACGCCCCGCAATTACGCCGTGTGGACCAAGGCGGTCGGGTGAGGGGGAGTAAGCAGGTGGCCGGCACTTCGCGGCCCAAGAACCTATCACTGCTAGCGGCGCGTATACCCGCTAGAAAGTGACATGTTCAATAATCTCCCGCCTGGCGTGAATTAACAAATGAATGGCCATTATTCGGCCCGTAATTGGCGCACTCTCGGCGCGAAATTGCGGACCAAAATACGGCCCATTAATTAAAGCCTGTGAACATGCCATAACAGGTTTGGCAATAACTAAATCACACTTGCAGCCAGTTGACATGGATTAAGTTGACTCAACCTCTGTCCTGTGTCCTTGTGTGTACCCCATTGAGCATGGAGAAAAGAAAGAAGACCAAAGAACTGTCTGAGGACTTGAGAATCCAAATTGTGAGGAAGAAATCTCAAGGCTACAAGTCCATCTCCAAAGACCTGAATGTTCCTGTATCTACCGTGCGCAGTGTCATCAAGAAGTGTAAAGCCCATGGCACTGTGGCTAACCTCCCTATATGTGGACGGAAAAGAAAAATTGACGAGAGATTTCAACGCAAATTGTGGGGAATGGTGGATAAAGAACCTCGACTAACATCCAAACAAGTTAAAAACTGCCCTGCATCCCGAGGGTACAACAGTGTCAACCCGTACTATCTGTCGGCGTCTGAATGAAAAGGGACTGTATGGTAGGATACCCAGAAAGACCCCACTTCTTCCCCCGAGACATCAAAATGCCAGGCTGGAGTTTGCCCAAACTTACCTGAGAAAGCCTAAAACGTTTTGGAAGAATGTTCTCTGGTCAGATGAGATAAAAATAGAGCTTTTTGGGAAAAGGCATCAACATAGAGTTTACGGGAAAAGAAAAGAACACGGTCCCTACAGTCAAACATGGCGGAGGTTCCCTGATGTTTTGGGGTTGCTTTGCTGCCTCTGGCACTGGACTGCTTGACCGTGTGCATGGGATTATGAAGACTGAAACTACCAACAAATTTTGCAGCATAATGTAGGGCCCAGTGTGAGAAAGCTGGGTCTCCCTCAGAGGTCATGGGTCTTCCAGCAGGACAATGACCCAAAACACACTTCAAAAAGCACTAGAAAATGGTTTAAGAGAAAGCACTGGAGACTTCTAAAGTGGCCAGCAATGAGTCCAGACCTGAATCCCATAGAACACCTGTGGAGAGATCTCCAAATGGCCGTTTGGAGAAGGCACCCTACCAATCTCAGGGACCTGGAGCAGTTTGTCAAAGAAGAAAGGTCTAAAATTCCAGCAGAGCATTGTAAGAAACTCATTGATGGTTAACGGAAGCGGTTGTTCGCAGTTATTTTGGCTAAAGGTTGTGCTACCAAGTATTAGGCTGAGAGTGCCAATACTTTTGTCCGACCCATTTTTTAAGTTTTAGGTGAAATGATCAATGTTTGGATTTTTGTCTCATTCTGTTCTGTGTTTTTTCATTGCAAGCAAAATAAATGAATATATTAATACCAAAGAATTTGTGATTGCAATCATTTTCAGGAAAGAATTGCAGGGGTGCCAATACTTTTGGCCACCACTGTACTGTGCTATGCATAACTCTGTGTATTTGTTTAGTCCAGTATTGCTTTAAATGCCCGTCTTCTCAGATTAAAACCTTTCATCTGAAGCTCGCCATTGAAAATCCCTTTTTCCCTACCTGCATAGACGTCCGTTAACACTGTTATTACCCAATCACTCAGCTGAGAGGCAGGAAAAGGCTGCAATCTGATGATCTGTATTCTGTAATGGGAAAATGGGATTTATTGATTTTGATTCCGGGCTGGTTGCAGACTATCTAGAGACGCATTTTACTCAGCTGCTCCATGATGTCCTTAACTTCACTGAAAAGCCAAGTTGTATTCCTCTTCTGCCTTTCATGATGGTCATTGCGGCAGTAATAAGGATAGAAAGCTTACAGGACAGCCTCAAAAGGTGTTTTCAATCATCAGTAAATTAAAGAGGACCGGTGACATGTCTGTTTTTAATCCTTGTGTTCATGTGAAATAACAATTCAGAAGCGTCTTCTCTTATAACTTTGGGTTTTGTTGTTCCTGTTATTCCTACTAGAAATGTATTACTGAATCTGTCAGCTGGGTGTTACAATTCCAGTTTTCAAAGGGATGTAACCCCACACAGATTGTGCATAGACACCCATCTGACAGACTGCTAATTAATTTCTAGGAGGAATAACAGGGGAACCACACAACAGAGGAAAGATGCTCAAGAATTGTTATTTCATGGGAACCACAGGTATCTACTAAAATAGACATGACAGGACATCACAAGTTTAAAGAGAACCTGTCACATAGATTGTGCCCCCCTTGCTGAGGACAGAACAAGCTAGTGTCAGACCTGCTGTTCCCAGCGCTGTGTCCCTCATTCTGTAAGATGCTGTAGTTTTAGAGTATTTAGTGCTCAAATCTGCAGTTTTCAGTCACAAAAGAGTCATTTAAAGAGTCCGGTCTTTTCAAACCCCGCCCACCTGAGGCTAGCCCCACCCACATCAACTGATAAACCTATTACTTTGAATAGGTAGCATTAAATACTCTAAAACTGCAGAATCTTACAGAATAAGGGACACAGCGCTGGAAGCAGCATGTCTGTCACTAGCTTGTGCTGCCCTCAACAAGGGGGGCATAAAATATGTGACTTGTTCTCTTTAAGCTTAAAGGGGTTGTCTCGCTAAAATGATTGCTTTTTATGTTAAAGATCTTGCAATAACAAGTCACTTTGCAATATGTGTCCATTAACAGTATCCTGCCTATTCTGAGATTTCCCCTCTTGTATGGGCTGCATCAGCTCCTGTGGTCGCTATAGCTACAGACCTGTTTGATCTCTCATGATAGGCTGCCAGTGCTGGTCTCTATAGCTACAGACCTGGCTTCTACTGCAGCCTAGTAGAAGCCAGTAAACACACCCCTGAATTCAAAGTGAAACCAAGAAACAGGACTGAGGTAAGATGAATCAATGTAGTGAGACAACCTCTTTAATCATTGTATAATGAAAGTTCTGCATTTTTCTAATATGCTGTGATTTTTGCTAGTTCACCATATCTCAGATCTCCGCTTGTTGTCAGTGAATTCTTAGGATGAAAACCATTGCACATCTAATATTTCGTATAGCTGGAGTATGATTTTTTTTCTAGTCCAGACAATTCTCTAGCTCCCAGGCAGATACATTTCATCTACCATACTAGCAGTACATTGTGTGTTGTCACATCTGGCTTCCTGTACCGTGTTTAAGATGAGATCCCAGTGCTGCTGTGATGATTTCAGCACCTTGGAGAGCTTTGCCCATTGCTGTCTGTATATTTTTCAGGCCTGGCTCCCAGCATTCATGCAACTGGACAGGATGCAGCTGCCGCCCAGTTGCAGCACAGAGCTGGAATCTGCCATGTAAGGGGTTTGTCCATTGGACGCAGTGTAACCATTTAGTGCCAGAACAATTAATGGATAATGGAGATGACTTAGTGCTTAGCTTCTACCCTCCCCCAATTGCAAATGCAGCAGCCAAGCAGTGACTCAAGTATTCAGTTCATTAAAAGTATTTTATACCAAAGTTCTGTGTAGACCGCGCTACTGGCAAACAACGATTACGCTGCAGTTCTAGCTAATAATAAAGAACTATTAATGTTTCCGTTTTATTACTTATGCCGAATTTTTACCTCTTGTCACCATGCCGCATATAGATCTATCATTCGATACTGGTTAAAGGGAATGTGTCATCAAAAAATGACTTATTGTTTAACTCACATTTTTATGTTAAACACATTTTTTAGGAATTTTTGGTTATTTTTTTTTTAATTTTCCAGATCACTTTCAGTATTTTTTTAATAATTCTTAAGTCCTGCAGTTTTCACTTTGGCCACTAAGCCTAATAATCGTCTGATACTTCCTGTTCTGTTTAGAGAGCTTTTCTGCAGTGTGCTCATTATCAGTAAAAGCAGAGTCACACTGAAAGGAGACACCATTGTGTACAGGTCACACAGAATCCACCAGTCACAAGAGGAGATGTCACAGCCCCCCTTCTCCCCTCCCTTCACAGTGAAAACTTTCCTATAGATGTCTATGAGACAGAAACTGTCTTAAGGTTCCTATGTGCATGAAGCTGCTGTAAAGTATCTCTCTGACAGCTGTTAAAGCAGTGCAAGCAAGAATGTCTTCCCCACAATCATATATAAACGGCCGAATTGAGAAATCAACAATCCGGAAATAACAACGACTGAGAAGAAAAGAATATGGATCAGGGGCTTGATTTAATAAGTAAAAAAAAATAAATTGGCGACAGATTCCCTTTAAGTACTTAAAAAGAACCTGTCACATAGGTTATGCCCCCCTTGCTGAGGACAGCACAAGCTAGTGTCAGACCTGCTGTTTCCAGTGCTGTGCCCCTTATTCTGTAAGATGCTGTAGTTTTAGAGCATTTAATGCTCAAATCTGCAGTTTTCAGCCAGAAGAGTCATTCGAAGAGTCCTTCAAGGCAGTTTTTTTCAAACCCGCCATAAATCTACCCCCCGCCCCCCTCAACTGATAAACTATTACTTTGAAAGGTAAAAACAGTGAAAACTGCAGTGGGCGGGAGCCTTTAGGGCGGGCAAACACCTGCTCGTGAATAAGATTTGAGGGTAAATGCTTAAAAACTGCTGCTCTTACAGAATAAGGGGCCCCAGTGTGGAAACAGATGTCTGTCACTGCTTGTGCCCCCTAGCAGGGGGGACAACCTATGTGACAGGTTCCCTTTAATATACCTTAATAATTTACACAACTTAATGTTGCTGCTATACAGTTTCAAATCCCATGTGTTCATAAAATGATCACATTTTGTTTTCCTGTAGTCACCACTAGAGGGGGAAATTACGGTTTACTAAACTCATAAAACACAGCAACAATAAGTTCCCCTAAAAGTAAAAGCTGTGCAAAACATTATTAGTTTACTTTTCCCCTTTAAAGGAACTTTTCAGTACGTTAAGTTTCATCCGGCGCGTAAAAGGAGTATAGATTGTGCACACTTGTTGAGCCCACTCCATTCATGGTAGGTGCGTGTAATCATTTAGATGTCACAGTGAAGTAATTAGAATATGAGACCGTGGTCCATTGCACCCCCCATGATACAGGTTGTCGTTTGGTTGCCATGGCAGCTAGACTAGAGGCCTCATGAAGGCCTCCATAGCTGCCATGTCTGTACACTATTAATCCCTGCTAGAGTGTGGTGTAATAGCAGATAAATTTAAATGCCCTTTCCGGCAACATTAGTATGCTGTAAAAAGTCCTTTTTTTAAACGATCACAGTTCAAAAACCCTAGGGGAACTAAGGGGGGGTTTTAGGTCTAAAACTGTAGCCCATAGCACCCCTTTCATTTTTCCAGAGCACTATATGAAATGAAAGGGGAGCTCTGACTAGTTGCTATGGACAACTAACAAAGACTTAGACCTAGACAATTTCCTACATGTGGCCCTAAAAGTGAAAAAAAAAAGTTTAAAAAATAAACAGAATTGGTATAACTGCATCAGTTAAAGTCTGATTTAATACAATATCATGTTATTTATTCTGGACAGTGAACACCATAAAAAAGCCTAACACCAGAATTGTGGTTTGTGGGTTATTCTACCTCTAAAAAAATGTAATAAAAAAACAAAAGGGAAATGTGAACTATTATTTCAAGATTTTTTCTTTTTAAATTAGGAAAAACATTATGAAAACTGAATCATTAGGTAACATTAGGAAAAAAACAATAAAATCCAAAAATAGTTGCATCCTGAAGGTGTTAAAGAAATGGAGCTCTGACTGGTGTACATTTAGGGCATGTCCACAGAAAAGTTTTTGGATGCGCTTTGGCTCCAAAAGTTTTAAATAGGGCGTCTGCTGCTCTTTTGGATCAAGAATTGACATGTCAATTCTTTGAACAGATCCGAAAGACGCATCAGAAAGACACATCAGAAAGACGCATGTCACTCGTCTGAACACCTATGCATGTTTTATATTGAAAGCAATGTAAAATCACACTGCACATTATTAGTTGCGTGTTTGGGTCTGTTCAGGGTCCGAAACACGGATCCAAACACGCATTTAAAAACGGATCCAAAATCGGATCCAACACGCCGTGTGAACATACCCTTATAGTAGAAGATCAGCACAGGATTGTTGTGGCGAAGTGGTTAGCACTGTAGCCTTGCAATGCTCGGGTCGGTGACCACTGTGAATAATGACAATCTCTGTACAGTGCTGTGGAGTATATATATATATATATATATATATATATCTATATATATATAAATAAATATATATATATACATACATATATATATATATATATATATATATATATATACAGAAGAAATACAATCTATCAAACAAAAAACAGAGACATTTAAAGGAGTTTTCTCATCATGCAGTTTCACAGAGCCACAGCCAGCTTCAGACTCACACTTCCTGGTTAGGCTATAGCCAGGACTATAGCAGTGGCTGGCATATCAGCTCTGCTGTTCCTAACTATTCCTGTGACAGTGACATGAGTGCTGGAGATTTATAAAGTGTAGTAGACGAGGTTATAGAGCTCTTAAGGGTGAAAGCTTGTCATTTTGTTAGGCAAACAAACTCTGTTGCTAGAGATAAGACTGCATGGAGTGACTCACCATGGTTGAACTGACTGACTGATGGTAGTTAGGAGCACTGAGAGAGAAGAGACAGCAGGGAGAGGTAGTTGATAACCAGAGAAACTTGTGTACTCGTAAGTGGAGATAAAATGTTCTTTAACTCCTGACCAAAGAAAAATCAAAACAACAATATATTTGGCAATTATCCTTATTTACCTTTCCCTACAAGTTAAAAGCCAAATCATTGTGGTGAGAAATTCCCTTTAAGGCCATGTTCACACGGCTTAAACTGGGACATATTTCAGTCCGTAATTCGCGCCGTACTGCGCGAATTACGGCTGGAATACGTCCCAGTCATTATGCTAATCTACCAGTTTCATAGAGAACTATGGATTATGTCTCTTCTCCCTGCTCGGCGAATCCGCCGCGGGGGGGAGATAAGTGACATGTCATTTACTAGCGGCGTATACGCGCCGCTAGCAATGATAGTCTTTGGGCCGGCGGGGTGCCGGCCCCCCGCTCCCGTCCCGCTCCCGTCCACACGGCGTAATTGCGGGGCGTAATTACGCCCCACAATTAAGCTGTGTGAACATAGCCTAAGGGTGACCCTTTTTTAAGTTGTTCTCTACTTTACTGAAAAGCTGTCCCATTGGAAGTGGTGGTGACATGGCAGGCTAAGTGGTAGTCTTATAATAGGTGGAGTGATACTGGTAGGAGACCACTGCTACGGACAGTTTTAAAAATAAAAGACAACCTCTGAGATTCAGCACTTTTCCTTGGGGAAGGGGTGACAGTAATGTTAAAATTAACGAGATTATGGTCACTGGTCATGTAATAACAGTGCGTGTAATGAACGGCGGCAATACTTCATATAGATAATTATCTTCGTCCAGTCTGCCCAGTTAATCATTATGTCGCACATCCCTGGCTTCATAATGCAGCGCTCTTCATCTTAGAGTAGGGCGCAGGTTCCTATTGATATCTGATGCATTGGTAAAAAAAAAAAAAAAAAAAACACAGTGAGAATTCTCCTATGACAAAAATGAGGCAATTATAATCAAAGAGAGCTCGACTCCAGCACAATGGGAGCGTTCTGCTGTCTGCAAGGTGTCATGTGTGGAGAAATGAAGACAGGACACTTCGGCAATTAGAGACAAAGAAGATGTGGAAGCTAATGGGAAAATGAGCGATTGCCGGAGCGGAGAGCGTTTGCTGACGAGATGGACGAGGCTCCATAGAGGCATTTACTAGACTCAGTATTACAAAGGAGGGGAACTTGGAGTCACCTCTGTGGAAGGAGCCTGTAAAAGCTTCACCCTCTCATAGTGAAGAGTAGAGAGGGGGCGATGGCTCTAGTCCATTGCACTTTACTAATAACAATAATTTGTAATAAAACGGCGTCTTACCCACAGCTAAAGTGCAGGTCTAGACATTGGGAGTGACGTGACGCGAGCTGGTTAACCACACTTATTTATGCTGCGGTTTTTATTCATGTAAGGAGTGTTCTAGTATGGAGCCTATGAATGGAGCTCAGGTCTAAATGTTGCCCCTTTAGGATATCATGGTTGAGCACTCTAATATACACTATGGGCCTCACCTATCATTGTGTCACAAGGCCTATAATACATAGCAAATAAGACCACAGACACAAAATATGGAAGAAAATAGGCCACAATGTTTTATTAAGAATAACTTCAAATTGAACAGCATTGAAAAAAATATTCTAAAAACATTTTAAAACATGATTTTTGACCGGTCCCCCCAGCTAAGCCCAGTGACCATCCCCATCTAAAAACCCTTGACAGAAAAAAACACTATACCGGGGAGAGCAGGCGTGGCGATCTAGGTTAAAACTTCTCCAGGACCACTGCTGGACTTCTTTTTAAATAGAGATTTCTTCTTGCTGCTGACGCTACTTTGTCAATGGCATCTTCAGGTTGGATTTTGTGCCAGCTGATCCAGGTTACCCCTAAATATCTTGGATACAGGATCAAACCAGACTGCAGTTGACCCATCACTGGAAAAGCTGCTTGCAAACCCTAAAACATAAAACTAAACTGCAAGGAGAAAGGGGGGGGGGGGGGGAAGCCACAAAACCGCAAATAAAATATTATGTCCTTTTGACACCATGTTCCCCCAAAAAATTTTTTGGGGGCCCTTTGTCAAAAAGTTAAAGAAAAACTGTTTTGGCCACTAAACCCATCAGAGCTCACTTTATTTTTATACTGCTCTAGGAAATTAAAGCTGAGCTCTGATTAGTTGGTATGGGCAACAAAGACAGTTTTACTGTTAGGATATGTTCACATGTTGATTTTCCCCATGAAAAAATATGAATGTTTTTTGCAGCAGAAATCAAAGAGTTTTTACTTACAGAGGTGATGTTACCTTGTTTTTGGACCGGGTTTTGTCCCCAGATGTAGGGATAACCTGCTTTAATCTTTCTGGAGTGGGATCAGACAACGACCCACTCAAAAGAATGGACGTTTTCATTCGTTTTTTTTGGAAAATCCGCGCTGTAGTTTGCTGTGTAAATACACCTGCTGTGGCCCATTTCAAACTGGCAAAATTACATGGGGGAATCTCCCATTTAACCTCTCGTAAAATGTTGTGGGAAAACCCTTTTAGGGGCATTTTTTCCTTTTTCGATTCCCCTTTGCCAATCATTTGGGGGGAGATTGGCCCTAATTCCCCAAAATAAGCGCAAAAACTTGTGAACAAAAGGGTACCTCTTGGGGGTTTGTTCCCCACGGGGAATTTTTGGCCCCATTTCCCGCGTTTTAGGCCTAAGCGGGGGGAGATGTCGCCAAAATTACAGAAATTCTAGCTTGATAGAAAAGTTGGATTACGCTCTTCTCCCCCTTGTACAATAGTTGTTTTGTACGCGCGGGGAGATAAGTGACCTGTCAATTACTTGCGGCGAATACGCGGCGCGAGTAATGCATGTCAATGGGTACGGCGGGGTGCTGCCCCCCCCACGCCTTGGGAGTACGCGCTGATTAGCGCGAGCTCCCGAAAGACACGATGTACTGCGGTGCGTACTGTACACGCCGCAATACATCGTGTGAACATAGCCTTATTGTCTGCAATGTAAAATCAGCGTTGTCGTATGTTCATTGCGTATTGTAAGCACTTACAAAGAATTGACGTGTCAGTCTTTTTAGGTGTTTTACGCACCGACAATACAAAAGTACAGCAGACAAAAAGCTGCCTCGTGCAGTCTGCACCATTTACTTGTTGAAATTCCACGCATGCAAGCGAGGAATTTTCAATGAGGAAACTCTATTTTTTTCGCATTGACACTTTCAGAGCCAAAAATACGTTGTGCGAACCCTTAGACAATTTTGATAAATGAAGTCCCTTGTCCCTATTTTGCCCTCATTCCACTCACAGGTATTGAGATGCAGTAGAGCCTATTACATAACATAGAGCCGCCTGCTACATTGCTACCTCTCACCATCAACAATACATTTTACAGGGTTTCAGCTTCATCTACAGAAAACCTAAACATTGAGACCCTTCACGGATGTACTGGATATTATTTGTTCTTTTGCACCACTGTACATAAGGGGGGACATGTTTGAAACGGTCTAGGACTTTCTTTGTGGCCCATAGCAACCAATCAGAGTTCTCCTTTCATTTCATATAGTGCTCTGAAAAAACTTAAAGGGGAGCTCTGTTTGGTTGCTATGGGCAACAAAGAAAGTCTTAGACCTAGACCGTTTTCATACATAAGACCCAAGGTGTGTCAGAGCAAGGTGAACTTTTCTTTCTGTCATAGTTATACAGAACCTGATAGAAAAGTCTTCCGTATTCCTCCATGACTGGCTGAAGACTCGTCCTGCACATAAACGAAGGGCTTAGTCAGGAAGGTGATTTGGTTTTAGAAGTGTTGTCAAATCACATAATCCTCTTTGTGATGCTTTCAGTGAGAACTGCGGCTGGGGGATGTAACTTCTAAAGTGCCTTGAAGTTAAATGCCGAAAACTTACTGAAATATGACCGGTGCTGAAGCCTCTGACCATGTATTAAATAAGCAAGAATCCAGGAGTTGTGAAATTATCATCAATGTACATTTAATGCGTGCATACTTAACAGAGGTGTACTCACTTGACCATCTTCCACTTATTAGGTAGACCCCATCTATATGTAAAAGAGGCCAAAAGTATATATATATATATATATATATATATATATATATATATATATATATATATATATAATATATATATATACAACACACAGTGTATGTGTATATTATATATAAAATTGTGTATAGTGGTGTAAATAGACTAATACTGTTGCTAGTGGTGCGGAGTCAGTAGGGGAGATGAAGGGGGTAACAGCCTAGCAGAGGGAGAGAGAACTGGGGCTGTTAGAGCAATTAGACTCAGAAATCAGAAGAGCTGACAATGGTGGAGCTGGAGGCTATGTACACAGTTAGGCCATGTCCCCACGCCACGGGTATTCGGCCGGTTTGCGGTTTTGCAGACCGCCTGAAAAACCGGCCGAAAATGAGCAGAACAGGGCGCTGTGGAAAACCCGTGCAGCAGTCCCCACTGCATGGGTTTTCCGCCCGAGCAACATTCTATATGCACATTCTTCTTCCGTCCGGTTTCCGGACGGAATATGTGCATCTCAATGTGAAGGGGGAGGGCTCATCGCGGAGTAAAACCGCCCCCACCCGTGGCCGTGGGGACGGCCGCTAAACAGGACAAGTACCGGTCGGATAAACCAACCGATATTTGGCACTTGCCGTGTAAACGGACCCTTATAAGGAAGAGTATGTCAGCTCTGCAGGGGTTTTTGTGTTCTGAGTTTTGGTTTTAGTAGTTCCTTTTGTGAGTAGCAGTTAAAGGGGAGTTTCTGTATATTAAGCTGGCAATAGACAGGACAGGCTAGGGTGAAGAAGAGCAGCCCAACCACTGCAACACCTAAAAGTAGTGGAGGCACAGAAGGAGCTAAATAGGAGGCACAGAGAAAATAGAGACCCAGGCAGAGCGGACAAAGAGGAGAGGCAGACAACTTGAAGTAACAGGTGGGCAGTTTGGGGGACTGCCTGAAGAGAAAGGGACTCCGGAGAGAGGACCTGGTAGTGAGTGCCCTGAGCACCAGCACCTTGCACAGCTAGGCTGGGAAGGGGCTCATCTCCAATACCGAGCATAGCTGGACTTGGTCAGAACCAGAAGAGAGTTGTGATGAGTGTCAAAAGTTCAGAGAGGGGGTCTGAAACATGCTACAGAGACAGGTTCCTTGCTAATTTGCTATGTAACATCCACAAGAAGAGTACCGTGAGTAAAGCCTGAAATTTTTCAATAGAAACTGTGTTGTCTGCTGTTATTGAGCGCCAGTGCACCACTCTACCACCACATGTCTACTTCTTCACCCATCACCCGCAATAGTCAAATCTAGAAACTCGTAATTGTTCAAGAAAGAGAAGTTTGGTTTCAACACTACAATACAGTTTTATATATTTAATTGTTATAAAATGCATTGAAATAGTCCTGCCTTGTTTAGTGAATGGAGGTGGATTTGTGTTACCTTTATAATTTTGGCCCCATAATGATATCCCTTTTAAAAAGGGATTAGTGGTCATTTTTCAGTTTGTCACTGTGCTCTCTAGTGAATGGATAAAGCTGTCATTCTCAGTGATGTCAAATCGCTGCCTTTTAGTGAATGGATAAGGGCCTGCATTCTCAGTGATGTCAACTGCTGCTCTCTAGTGAATGGATAGGCTGCATTTCAGTGATGTCACCGATCCCTTCTAGTGAATGGATAGGCGCATTCTCAGTGATTCACTCGCTTGCTTCTATGTGAATGGATAGGCTGCATTCTCAGTGATGTCACCGCTGACTCTCTAGTGAATGGATAGGCGGCATTCTCATCAATTCTCACCGCTGCTCTCTAGTGAATGGATAGGCTGCATTCTCAGTGATGTCACCGCTGCTCTCTAGTGACTTGTTATGCTGCATTCTCATTGATGTATCCGCTCTCTAGTGAATGGATAGGCTGCATTCTCAGTGATGTCACTGCTGCTCTCTAGTGAATGGATAGGCTGCATTCTCAGTGATGTAACTGCTGCTCTCTAGTGAATGGATAAGCTGCATTCTGAGTATTGTTACTACTGCTCTCTAGTGAATGGATAGGCTGCATTCTCAGTATTGTTACTGCTGCTCTCTAGTGAATGGATAGGCTGCATTCTCAGTGATGTCACTGCTGCCTAGTGAAGGATAGCTCATTCTCAGTGATGTCACTGCTGCTCTCTAGTGAATGGAAAAGGGGTGCATTCTCAGTTATGTCACTGCTGCTCTCTGGTGAATGGATAGGCTGCATTCTTAGTATTGTTACTGCTGCTCTCTAGTGAATGGATAGGCTGCATTCTCAGTGATGTCACCGCTGCTCCCTAGTGAATGGATAGGCTGCATTCTCAGTGATGTCACCGCTGCTCTCTAGTGAATGGATAGGCTGCATTCTCAGTGATGTCACTGCTACTCTCTAGTGAATGGATAGGCTGCATTCTCAGTGATGTCAATGCTGCTCTCTAGTGAATGGATAGGCTGCATTCTCAGTGATTTCACACGCTGCTCTAGTGAATGGATGGCTGCATTCTCAGTGATTGTCACCGCTGCTCTCTCGTGAATGGATAGGCTGATTTCAGTTGTCACTGCTGCCTCTAGTGAAGATGCTGCATCCCCAGTGTGTCACGCTGCTCTTAGTGAATGGATAGGCTGCATTCTCAGTGATGTCACCGCTGCTCTCTAGTGAATGGATAGGCTGCATTCTTGATGTCACCTGCTCTCTAGTGAATGGATAGCTGCATTCTCAGTGATACTGCTCTCTTAGTGAATGGATAGCTGCATTCTCATGATGTCATTGCTCTCTGTGAATGATAGGCGATTCTCAGTTATGTCACCGCTGCTCTCTAGTGAATGGATAGGCTGCATTCTCAGTGATGTCACTGCTGCTCTCTAGTGAATGGATAGGCTGCATTCTCAGTGATGTTACTGCTGCTCTCTAGTGAATGGATAGGCTGCATTCTCAGTGATGTCACTGCTTCTCTCTAGTGAATGAATAGGCTACAATCTCAGTGATGTGACTGTTGCATTCTTCGTTATGTTACTGCTGCTTTCTAGTGAATGGATAGGCAGCATTTTCAGTGATGTGTTTGTCATATGAATTATAAATATCTATGGTGTTGTATCACGTTATTCAATTACAGCACCTTTTATGCCTCCAGTGGTTGTTTAGAGATACTAAATGCAGCTCAGTGTCACACAGAACTAGTTGATGCTTAGTTGACGTTTATTATCTTCTTTTATGACCTTTCTATTCACCAGGAATTGACATTAACCGAAAGTGAATGTGTTAATCTGACCTGTATCCCTGCAGTTTAACACCAACCTGACTTTTCCACGTTCCAATTTTAGTACTTGAAAAAAAGAGATATCTAAAAAAAAAGCTTTTGGAAGGAAACAGTCAGTGACCTAATTTACACATCTACCTCTTAATATGTGCGCAGTGAGTACCCAGTGAGTCAGTGCGATTTTTATGGGCACACTGAGAAAACCGTTTCAGAAAAGGGCAATACGCTTTATATTATAAGAGAGCTCTTTTATGTGCATTCTGGAATGAGGAAAGAAAGGGACCTGTCTTACAGATATGTAACATATATAAAATAGATCTGAAGAGCCGTTTCATGCCTAAACCTAATAAAAGAACTGTGTACGGAGGTCTCAGTCATGGAAGAGCATCACCACCTAACACACCAGGAAACGGAAGTCTTTGAATTGTCCTTTCTATCCAGTTATTATAAATCTTATACAGCCCTATCTAGAGCAGATCTGCTTCTGGAAAAATGGGTAATTACCAATATGATTGACAGTACAGATTCTTCTGTGTCGCCCAACTTTCCTAGACGTCTGCATGGACACTGATATAGCCTTTGCAGATTTACATATTGCATTCCAAGATCTTACTTTCAATTGTAGGGAACCATTTGATTTCATAAAATGGTTGGTTCTACTTCTTGTTAAAGGGAGTTTTCCACAAAAGCATTTCATCCCTTTTTTGTCCTGCTTCACCTTTCAGTGTGCTCAAAAGGAGGCATGTATGATTTGTGTGAACTGCATATCATGTGACCCAGCAGGCTAGACATCACCATGCCTTTCCCCAGTGTGCTTACTGTAGTCAAACAAAGGTCTGTTTATTTGAGCAGTTGCAATATATCTGAGTGGTTAGCACTTCTGCCTTTTAGCATAGGCGTCCTAGGCTCAAATCTCTGCAGGAGTCACACATGTGGAATTTTTTTGTCTCAGAACACATGCCTGACTGAGATTTCTTTTTCTTTTTATTTATTTGCACTGTTTGACTAATTACTAAGGAATACAGAGGACAGGAAACAATGACAGCACCTGGGGTTCAACACTCGCTCAGCGGTGAGTGAGTGTATGATTACTAGGCAGGAAGAGACTGACAGTAGCTGCCTGAGAGGAGAGGTGATATCTGAGCATGTGTGGCCAGGACTGAGGAACTCTCGTCACTGGTCATGTCTCCTAGAGACGAGCTATACACTATGGGCAATATACAAAGGTAGCAGTTAAAAATGTTTATTGTTTAATTTGCAATCTTCCCACGTGAATTTTACTTTGTGGAAAAAAACATTTAACTAGTATTCTTCAATTAGTCCCTATGATATAGCATTTGACAGGAATGCACAATTTAAGGGTTGAACTGGGCAGTATTAAAGGATTATAAACTGTAGAGGCAGTCCATGGAGAAAGGAGCTTGAGCTCATATTGGCCCCTTCATCTGTTGATGAGAAGACTCCCCCTTTTCTAGTAACATTGTGATCTTAGTCATCCGGGGGAAGAAAAATGCAGAGAGCCAGAATGTCAAATGGAGTGCTCTGGGCCTCTCATGATGGGGTTTATGGTCTACAGAACCATGTTCTCTGTAGATGATCTTTCCATCAGACTGGTCTCTCATGTTGAAGGGTTGAACTGGGCAATACCAAGAGGTTACTTACTATAAAGGCATTCCATGCAGAAGAGTGCTTCAGCTCTGGTCCGTTCCTCATAGTTTATGAGAAGACTAAGACTTCCCCTTTTGTAGTAACATTGCAACCTTAGTAATTAGGGAAATCAAAATGCAGAGGCCCAGGATGTCAAAATGAGCAGCAAAAGATCAACACAGGTCCCTTCATGATGAGTTTTATGGTCTAAAGAACCAAACTCTCTGTATATGATCTTTCCGTCACATCATTCTCTCATATTAAAGGGTTCAACTGGGCAGTACTAAGTGGTTACAAACTATAGAGACAGTCCATAGAGAAAGAAGCTTTAGCTCAAATTTGCCCTTTCCTCATGGTTGATGAGAAGACTAAAACACCTCCATTTCCTGTAACATTGCAAACTTAGTAATTGGGGGAAATAGATTTCAGAGGGCCAGGCTGTCAAATGGAGTGGCAACAGACCAGCCCTGGGCCTTTCATGCTGGGGTTTATGGTCTACAGAACCACACTCTCTGTACATGATCTTTCCATCACACTGGTCTCTCATGTCTACAATTAAAGATTAAATATGTTACATTTTAAGGGACATCTTATTGAGTGTGACTGCCAACTCCGAACCAGTGAAACGTCAATCTGAAAAGGATAAAACAAACGCTGTAAAAGGGTTTTGTCAAAGGTTTAGCTTCATGTCATGTTGAAGAGATCTAGATAACTTGTATCATGAGGGTTGAAGGGTTGAACTGGGTAGTACTAATGGGTTACCAACCATAGAGGCATTCCATAGAGAAAGGGGTTGTAGCTCAGCTTGGCCTTTTCTTCATGGTTGATGAGAAAACTAAGACTCCCCCTGTTCTTGTAACATTGCAACCTTAGTAATTAAGAGAAGAAAAATGTAGAGGGACAGAAAGTCAAATAGAGTGCCAACAAATCAGCACCGGGCCTTTTGTTATGAGGTTTTTGGTCTCCAGAATACACTCTCTCTGTATGATCTTACCCTCACACTGGTCTCTATTGTCTACTATTAAAGGTAAAATATGTTACATTTTAAGGGACATCTTATTGAGTGTGACTGCCAACTCCGAACCAGTGAAACGACAATCTGAAAAGGATAATACAACCGCTGTAAAAGGGTTTTGCCACAGGTTTTGCGACACGTCATGTTGAAGGGATCTGCATAACTTGTATCGCTAGGGTTGAACTGGGCAGTACTAATGGGTTACCAACCATAGAGGCATTCCATGGAGAATGGGGTTCTAGCTCAGATTGGCCTTTTCTTCATGGTTGATGAGAAAACTAAGACTCCCCCTGTTCTTGTAACATTGCGACCTTAGTAATTAAGGGAAGAAAAATGTAGAGGGCCAGAAAGTCAAATAGAGTGCCAACAATTCAGCACTGGGCCTTTTATGATCTGCATAACTTGTATCGCTAGGGTTCTCACCAACCCAACAAACATTTAATTGAGGATGCTCTTACATTTGTCATTTCTAATCGTCTCAATGCAGAGTATAAATGAGCATCCACAGTCTCCTACCATAAAAGCAACCTAATGGGGGTCCCAATATGGTCATCACGGGCCAGTAGAGTTCCAAAAGTGCCAACTGAAGCCAAGTTTACTACCTTCCCAAGGACCCTGAATATTGCATAGTAGAGACCCCATGCAGATAATGTAATCTTCAGGATAACGGCTTCTTGTATCATTCTGATAAGACCTCACCCAGTAAATGTTTGCATAATGAATGATATAAATATTGTGGAGTGTGATCTCCTGAGATTACACTCTTCTCACTTGTGCTATTACAGGACACAAAAGGTGTTAAGTGTGTGACTCACGATTGTCAAGTAAGGAAAATGTGTCTTGTGAAGAATAGTATTGAATCTGCAGATCTTCTGCTGGAGCCTATGATGTTGGATGGATCCGGGCTCTGCTATGTGCATTGTCAGCTTCCTCTTGGGATCGGCCTTTGTCTGGGAATGCGTTAGCGGGAAACATGTCTCTGAGACTCAGAGGTAAAAGTAGTGATTAATGGAGGAGCAGGCAGGATGCAGATAGCAGGCTCAGGGGCTGACTGATGACCCGCACTGCATATTCTGGGGAAAATCGCTGCAGTATCTATATCTCTTGTGTAACAGCTCCACGATGGTGGTGATTTCTATGGAAGAACTCCTGGGCTTTACAAGGTGCCTGAGCCAGGAGGATAATTTCAAGAATCTGTGAGAGAAACAACATCTCTATTCTCTGGAGTTTAATTCTTGTGTCTTTGCGTTCGGCTTCTTGTCTATTCTCTGGGGCTGAGCCGTACAGTGTCGCACATCTAGTTCCTTTACAATGTGACTCCAGGCATCGAAAAAGTGCTCCCCTCCTTTTTAAATTTATGAAAACAAAAATTCTCTTGAGTCACCTGTTAAAAGAGACAAAAATGCTGTATCAGTTCTATCTATTTGTGCACAAGGCTGGGTAACAGTCAACATGGGGTCTTTTGCAGCAGCAGACCTCCCCACCAGAGGGCCCCAGAGCACGATTGGTATTTTCCCACTGCCAGTTTGTTGATTGTGCAGCAATAGCTATGGTAATTATTTAAGGGGTTTTCTCACCATGCTGTTTTCCCAGAGCCTGCTCTTCACAGCTATCTTCAGGCTCCCATTTCCTGGTTAGGCTGTGGGTAGTTCTAAAGCAGTGATTGGCATAATCCTATCTGAGCCTATCAGAGGGGCATTAGTAATTGAGGGGTATTAGCAGAAGTGCACAAGGCTACAGAGCTCTAAAGGGTTGTCAGTAAGTGTATGTTGACACGATGTACTGCAGCATGTACAGTATGTGCGCAGTACATTGTGTCTTTCCGGAGCTCGAGCTGATACGCGCCTACTACTGTGGCGTGCGGGGGGCGGCAGCCTGCCAGCCCCATTGACATTCTCGTGCTGCGTATACGAGCGGGGAAAGGAAGCGTAATCCATAGTTCTCTATGAGATCTATGGATTACCGTAATATGCGGCAAAATGCGCGCTGATATTACCCCATGTGAACATAGCCTAAAAAACATGGTCTGGGCTAGGCCCTCCAAGAGGAAGATCAACAGGGACAGCCAGTCCCTCAAATTGTGCCGTAAAATTATAACTCAGCTAATAATATCTGAAGAGGGAGTGATTAACATTTAGGGCAAGGTCCCCACGGCATGGGTTTTCGGCCGGTTTTTCAGCCGGTTTGCGGTTTTTCAGACCGCCTGAAAAGCCGGCCGAAAATTAGCACAATGTTGCTCTATGGAAAACCCGTGCAGCAGTTCCCCAAACTGCACGGGTTTTTCCCGCCCGGACGGTTTTTGCCCTCGCCGGCGGTAAAACGGAGGCAAAACCATTTGTAGGAAGAAAGGGGCTTCTCAATGGGAGGGGGAGGCTCTTCTCTGCTCATCGCGGAGAAAAGCCGTCCCCCCTGCGGCCGTGGGGATGGCCGCAAAACCGGACAAATACCGGCCGGCAAAAAGCCCAGTATTTGTCCACTGCCGTGTGGATGCGCCCTTAGGGCCACATGTAGGAAAACTGTCTGAACTGCATTCGGTTCTCTCCATTTGTCTCCTAAGAGGGCAGCCACCATTGTGGTTCATACCACACCTTTCAATTTTGGGGCTTACTGCGCTCATTTTTGGAGACTTAAAGGGGTTGTCTCACTACGAGGATTGCTTTTTATGTTAAATATCTTGCAAAAACAAGTCACTTTGCAATATGTGTCCATTTACAGTGTCCTACCTACTCCTAGATATCCCTCTTGTATGGGCTGCATCAACTCCTCAGGTAGCTATAGCTACAGACCTGTTTGATCTCTACTAATAGGCTGCCAGTACTGGTTGCTATAGCTACAGACCTGGCTTCTACTGCAGCCTAGTAGAAGCCAGTAAACACGCCCCAACTTCAAAATGAACCAAAGAAAACAGGACTGAGGTAAGATGAAACAATGTAGTGAGACAATCCCTTTAATAAAATCACTCCAGTTATAGTGCATAGGGTTTCTCTCACTATCTTTTAGCACTTACAACTAAGGGCCACATGAATGGAAACTGTCTAGGTCTAAAACTCTCTCTGTTGCCAATAGCAACCAATCAGAACGCCCCTCTCATTCTTCCAGAGCACTATATGAAATGAAAGGATAGCGAGAGAATCCCTATGAACTATAATTGGAGTGATTTTATGAAGTCTCCAAAAATATGAGCGCAGTAAGCCCCAAAATTGAATGGTGCGGTAAGAAACCCAATGGGGCTTTCCCTCTAAGGCGGTAAACGGGTAATGCCGAAGGATTTGTGCGCCGTATTGATCCACAAATTCCGCCTAATTTTTAAAGGGGGGGAAACCGGGGGCCCTGAGGCGGAGGGGGGGGGCCCGCTCCGAAAAACAATTATTGTTAACGCAGGAAAAAAAAAATAATTTATGTCCCTTTACCCCTTTCCCCCGGAGTTAATGACCGAACGGTTGAGCCGGATTCAAAAGTTTAATTTTTGATTACAATGACCGTGAAAAGGCCCGTTTACAGGCCCAAATGGGGGAATAGAAAATTTGGCAAAAAAAGATTGAAATTCTAAAAGGAAAAAAATGGAGAAAGCTGAATGCAAGCAATACTGGAGCTTGTAGATTTACAGTTTATCTGTTATATAGCACTCTCACTTAATTCCAAACTGCTCTCAATTCTTTCTTGACAGTGCTGTTAAAAGAAACCTGTCAGGGGATTTTTACTATCTTATCTGAGAGCAGGATGTGATAGAGGGAGAGAGGCAGAGCTCTGTAATATATAAGTTTATATGATTTGATACTGAATTTCAGAGTAAAAAGTATAGATAATCTTAAAAGTGTCTCTTAACCCCTTAAGCCGAACACCTGAAAAGTAGTTAATGACCGAACTTTTTTTTGTTTTTGTCTCCTCGCGTTTCCACAGTTGTAACTTTTTTATTTTTTCAATGACGCAGTTGTATGAGGCCTCGTTTTATTCGAGAAAAGTTGTACTTTATGGGGAAATAGTTTAAATTCGCTTATAAAAAATTGCAGAATTTAAATTTTTTTTTTATTTATTTATTTTTTTTACACCATTCACATTTCACACTTAATAACTTCTTAGATTAATTCTACAGGTTATTACAGTCGTGTGAATACCTAATATGTTAGGTTTTTTGTGCGTGTAATATATGCACAATTATTTTTTATAAATATTTTTTTTTTATTTTATTATTTATTTTTTTATTCATTTTTTTACACTTTTTCTGTTTTGTTTTACTTTTTTTTGTAAATCCTCATAAGGGAGAACTGTTTTACTTTTTTTTTTTTTAAAACACTTCTGGACAGCACACAGTGTGTACTGGTCACTGGCTCCATACACAGACAGCTCTGGGGCCACTCTAGGTCCCCAGAGCTGACTGTGCAACCATTCCCTGGGCTCTGTCGGGTCACCGGGTGTTCTGATCACCCGACAGAGCAGAGGAACCCTTTGATTGCGCTACGGTAATGCACCGCCGCAATCAAAGGGTTAAAGCACCGGGTTGCGCAGGTTTCCTCCGCTACCCGGTGCTCATAGGAGATGTTCTGGGATCAGGGCGTGTAGTACAGCCCCGATCTCAGCGCAGCTCGCGGCCCGGCGCCCCAAAACTCCGTGTCTGCAGCGACGTCTAAAGAAGTTCTGCAGACGAACGACCTGAAATGCCCCCGTCAAAAGACGGTGGGCGGTCGTTAAGGAGTTAAAGGGAATCTGTCGACAATTGTTTTTTTACTTATTAAAACAAGACACTGATCCATATTCTTTTCATCTAAGCCATTTTTATTTTCTGATTGTAGATTTCAGTTGCCTGTATGTGATTGTGGGACAGCTTCCTTGCCTGAGCTGCTGTTGACAACATTGAGAGAGATGCTTTGCAGCATTGACTTCTATAGGAGAGTTTTCTAGTCATGCTCTGTGACCTGGGAAGAAGTCAGTGTGCAGGGAGGAGGAGAGGGTAAGCTGTGACTATCTCCTATTGTGACTGATAGATCCTTTGTTATCTATACACATTGGTGCCAACTATCAGCATAACCCTGCTTTTACTAATAATGAGCAGACTACTGAAAATCTTTCTCTACAGAACAGAAAATGTCTGATTATTTTAGGCTTAGTGGCCAAAGTGAAAACTGAAGGACTTAAGCATTTGTTTAAAAATATTGAAAGAGATATGGAAAATTAAAAAAAAAAAACATAACCAAGAAACTTTAAAAAAATGTGTTTAGCATAATAACGTGAGTTAAACAATAAGTCATTCTTTGATGACACATTCCCTTTATGGAGTTCAGACAGGATGTACTTTATCAATCCAAATAGACAAAACAGTCCCCAACTCACCTGATGAAGTTATTCAAAAGTCTACCTTTTACTCAAAAAAAAAAACTGCTTCAAGTCATATAACCTAATATTACAGAGCTCAGCTTCCTTCCCTTGATCATATCCTGCTCTTAGATACGAGTAGCAAAAATCAACTGACGTTCACTTTAATGGAGATAATTCATCACCCCTGGTACATTCTCCTATGTACATAATATCCTGCACACATTCAGTAGAATGTTAAAGAGAACCTGTCACATAGGTTATATCCTCCTTGCTGAGGACAGCACAAGCTAGTGTCAGACATCGAGTATTTAATGCTCAAATCTGCAGTTTTCTGCCAGAAAAGAGTCATGAAAAGAGTCCGTTTTTTTCCAACTCCACCCACCTGCAGCTAGCCACGCCCACCTCAACTGATAAACCTACCCTGTTTCCTTGAAAATAAGACATCCACCGAATATAAGACACAGTGCATTTTTTTTATGCAATTCAGAGTTTGGCTGCTTATGCTGATGTTTGTGATGAAATCACTACAGTATATTAATACATGTTGATTTTTTGTTCAACAATAAATGTGAATTTCTTGTTCATGGAAAAATAAGAAATCCCCTAAAAATAAGTGTTAGCTCGTCTTTAGGAGCAAAAATTAATATAAGACACTGTCTTATTTTCGGGGAAACAGGGTATTACTTTAAAAAGGTACGGTAGAAACATGTGAATAACTGCCAGATGGGCGGGGCTAGCCTTTGGTGGGCAGGGCTAACACCTGCTCATGAATAAGATTTGAGGGGTAAATGCTCTACAACTACAGCATTTTACAGAATAAGGGACACAGCGCTGGGAACAGCATGTCTGTCACTAGTTTCTGCTGTCCTCAGCAAGGGGGGCATAAACTATGTGACAGGTTTCCATTAAAGGGATTTTTCCTTGCTCTTGCTGTTTTACAGAACCTGCTCTTTACTTCCTGTTAAGGCCGTTGGCAGTTCTAGCTACAGCATTTATGTCATTTAAGCTCTGCTGTGCCTAGCTGAGACTGTTAGAGGGAAATTGGTAATGGAGAGGTATTAACAGCAGTGCACAAGGCTACAAGGCTTTAAAGGGTATGCCAGTAACAAAGACAAACAAGTCTATGCTGCTGATAAGACACTGCAGCCAGATATGTCATCATGCTGGCAACTGCTACTGCAGCACAAATAGATGATTAGTAACCTGGGTAAGCTTTTGTACCCAAGAGAGATAGGAACTGCTCTACCTCTAAAAGAAAGCAAAATAAGAACAGCAATGTATTTGGTAATAATCTTTATTTTACCTTTGCCTACATGTTTAAAGTTAATCAACGTGGTGAACATACCCCTTCAGCTCTTACTGACAGGTCAATATAACAGTCATAGTCCCCTTGCATGTAATCTTATGGATATTGGGGAGCAATACTATTTTTTAAGATAGCAGTGTACCCCCTTGTCTTCTACAGCACATAATATGTTCTCTTCTGAAGCTATAGTTACTCTGAGACATGAAAGCTAGAATATATTGCTCCATAACAGCCTAGTCTAGAAAAGCTGTGTGACTGTGCCTTTGGGTGCTAAGGAGGAAGAGTTACTTGTCTCTCACGTTTCCAAGAAAAAGACATATCTCAGCTGGTGAATGGAATTTTTTTTAACTTAACAGAAGTCGACTCAAGGTCTTCCATTTACTTTCTTGTTTCAGTTTTCTAGGAATAGCTTTTAGATAATGTGTACTTGGGTGTATCTGTGGTCCTTGACAGACGAATATAACCACTGATGGATAATTTAAAGAGGACCTGTGATATCTCCTGTTGTCTGGCTTAGTAAATACTTGTGTTCCCTGCAAAAAAACAATTCTGGAGAATCTTTTCTTTTAACTCTGTTATTCCTTCTAGAAATAAATTGATAGATCTGTCAAATGGATGTTATCATCCCTGTACACACTGATTCTGCTGGCACTGATTGAACAATCATTTGGATCAAGGGCGCTGCTAGGGTCCTAAAACATCTGGGTCCTATGCCCACTGTGGGGCTGGGATCACACAACCTTTTTTGCACCACATCATGAACTGTGACATGTACATTTACAGAGAAAAAAAATGTATCTTTCTGTCACTCATTTTTATGTGTATTTCACATAGATCCTGTCCATCACATCAGCAGTACACTGTACAATGAAAATCAGCGCTGACAGATTTACTTTTTAAAAACCTCTCAGCTACGTATTATAATATAATACCTTACAAATAACATAATACAGTTACTAAATAAAAAACCTATACATGAAGCAAATATACCACACATATGATTGTTACTAAAGAAAATCCTACAAAACCAAGACCCAATAATATTACTACTTAAAGGGGTGTTCCCACCAAACAAAGTCTAGTGGCACAGCTGGCTCTCATCTAGCTGCAAGCCAACTGTGCATGAGAATGAGGAGGGCGACGCTCGCGGCTGTTCTCATTCACTTCTGTGGAAACTTACGAATATAGCTGAGCGCACACACAGCTCTGGAACTTCTATAGAAGGGAATGAGGTGGACAAGTGCAAGCGCCAACCTCCTCATTCTCATGAATGGTCGGCTCGCAACTAGTTGAGAGCCAACCCTGCCACTGACTTTGCTTCGTGGGAAAACCCCGTTAGGATATGTTCACACGGCTTATTGCGGCGCGTATAGTACACACCGCAATATGCCATGTGTTTTGGAACCACACGCTGATCAGCGCGTAATTCCAAAGCACGGGGGGGGCTGGCACCCGACCGGCCCCATAGACATGCATTGTCATTGGCGTGTAATCGCCAGTAACAATTGACATGTCAATTCTCCCCCCCGCGCGTACAATATGATCGTATTGTATGCGCGGGGAGACGACGCGTAATCCATAGCTCTCTATGAGAGCTATGAATTAGCGTAATTGCGGCGTGCTTTTCACAGCAAAATAAGCCATGTGAACATACCCTTAAGGACCAAATAATACTGCCAGACCATGATCAGAAACAACCACCACATGTAACTATCAGTTGTATGCAGGTGCTCTGCAGACATAAACTACTCCCAAAAATTTAGGGATATTTGACTTTTGGTTGAAATTTCAGGATAAACAACATTTCTTGATTTTTAATTTTTTTTTTATTAAATTAGACCATCTCTTAACTTCAGAATGCATATGTCCAACTGTTCAGTGTTTCAGCACTTTTACACAACTTGCTGATCTCTAACAAGGAGCTTAATGGCAAAATTTCCAACATGTGTTTGATCTATGAATCGCCCAATAAGTTTAAGGGATAAGTTTGAATTGGGATTTAAGCAGTCCTCCTCATCATGCTGTTCACATTTTGACATCTTAAGACTAAGACAACACCTAATAATTGATCAACACTATCTCGCCATTGCGAGGCTTCAAGAAAGATGCTCTCAGACAGAAGTGGCCACTGAGCTTAGAGTGTCACAGAGTGTAAATCATTTAGGTTGAAAACAGAGATACAGAGAGGCTGGAAGAGTCACAGAAAGGCAAAGAAGTGGACGTCCTTTGATTACATCGCACATGGGTGAACGCTTCATTGTAAACTATGCCCTGGGGAGCCGGATGATGAATGCCACACAACTCCAGGCACTTTTGAGGGAGGTGAGAGGCAACCAAGTGTCACGTCAGACCATTCATAACAGCTTATATCAGCGTCATCTGCATGTTAGACGACTGACAAAGGTTCCATAATAATGGAACAGGACTACGAGTTTCACAAGGACATGAGGACGCGAGGTTTTCACCTTGTGAAACACGAAGTCCTGTTCCATTTTTATTTTTAGCTACTAGTATTTTGTATCTTCCTGTATCCTTGTGTATATTATTGTGTTATGAGCAGTCATTTACATCTGAGCAATAGGCAAATATAAAATATCTTTACAAAATACTTTGCAAGTTAATTAATTTTTATACTGCCAAGTCTGGTGTTAGCTCATACCAGTCTAGTGGAAAGAGGTGATTAGTCCTGGTGTGCCTAGACAGATCTTTTTCAGAAAGACTGTCTGAATTCAAATAACACATTTTCCTGCAAGTTTAAGCTCGATTGTCCTGCGACACGGAGGATTAGAGAAAAAGAAGTGGCTGCATTGGACTATTTCTATTTAAGTGAAAGTGATTATCTGTGTTGCACCAGTGCTTTGTGCAACAATTCTTTTTCTGCTAATTGCAGTGAGTTAATACTACACAAGAAAGCACATCCTCCCCTTCCCTCTTTCCCTTCTGCTTTTCTCCTGGGAGGGAGGATGGCATATATTCCTACCTAAATACTCGGGGGCCCTATAATCTACACGGGGACATATATTCCTACCTACATACTAGGGGGCGCTCTAACCTACTGGGAGAACATATATACCTACCTATATACTGGGGTAGGCTTATAATCTACTGGGGGGGATATATATATTACGTACCTACATACTGGGGGGCCTATATACCTATAAACTACTGGGGGGACAAACAGTATATTCCTACCTACATACTGGGGGGACTATGATCTAGGTAGGAAATATATTCCTACCTACATACTGGGAGACCCTGTTACCTACTGGAGAGACATATATACCTACCAACATACTGAGGTGGGCTATATAACTGTAATCTACTTTGGGGACATATATTTATACCTAAATACTGGAGGGCACTAAGACCTACTGGGGGGCATATATTCCTACCCACATAATGTGGGGTCCAAAATACATATAACCTACTGAGGGGGACACATATATATCTACCTACATACTGAGGAGTCTTAAATTCACTCTGAGCAGAAATGATGTCCGCCAATGATGCTGGAGACATCGAGTGCGGTTGAAAAAAGACATATATGTATATATACACTCACCGGCCACTTTATTAGGTACACCTGTCCAACTGCTCGTTAACATTTAATTTCTAATCAGCCAATCACATGGCGGCAACTCAGTGCATTTAGTCATGTAGACATGGTCAAGACAATCTCCTGCAGTTCAAACCGAGCATCAGTATGGGGAAGAAAGGTGATTTGAGTGCCTTTGAACGTGGCATGGTTGTTGGTGCCAGAAAGGGCTGGTCTGAGTTTTCAGAAACTGCTGATCTCCTGGGATTTTCACGCACAACCATCTCTAGGGTTTACAGAGAATGGTCCGAAAAAGAAAAAACATCCAGTGAGCGGCAGTTCTGTGGGCGGAAATGCCTTGTTGATGCCAGAGGACAAAAGGAGAATGGGCAGACTGGTTCGAGCTGATAGAAAGACAACAGTGACTCAAATAGCCACCCGTTACAACCAAGGTAGGCAGAAGAGCATCTCTGAACGCACAGTACGGCGAACTTTGAGGCAGATGGGCTACAGCAGCAGAAGACCAACGGGTGCCACTCCTTTCAGCTAAGAACAGGAAACTGAGGCTCCAATTTGCCCAAGCTCATCGAAATTGGACAGTAGAAGATTGGAAAAACGTTGCCTGGTCTGATGAGTCTCGATTTCTGCTGCGACATTCGGATGGTAGGGTCAGAATTTGGCGTCAACAACATGAAAGCATGGATCCATCCTGCCTTGTATCAACGGTTCAGGCTGGTGGTGGTGGTGTCATGGTGTGGGGAATATTTTCTTGGCACTCTTTGGGCCCCTTGGTACCAATTGAGCATCGTTGCAACACCTTGTGGAATCTATGCCACGAAGAATTGAGGCAGTTCTGAAGGCAAAAGGGGGTCCAACCCGTTACTAGCATGGTGTACCTAATAAAGTGGCCGGTGAGTGTATATATATATATATACACACACAGCACACCAATGTAAATGATATTAAAGGGGTTCTCTCACTACATCATTCATCTTACCTCAGTCCTGTTTTCTTGGTTTCATTTTGAATTCAGGGGTGTGATTACTGGCTTCTACTAGGCTGCAGTATAAGCCAGATCTGTTGTTATAGCAACCAGTGCTGGCATCCTATCAGGAGAGATCAAACAGGTCTGTAACTATAGCGACCTGAGCAGCTGATGTATTCCATGCAAGAGGGGATATCTAGGAATAGGTAGGACACTGTTAATGGACAAATATTGCAAAGTGACTTGTTTTTGCAAGATCTTTAACATAAAAAGCAATCCTTGTAGTGAGACAACTCCTTTAAGGAAGAATCTGTTACTTACAGAGCAGAGAAAATTCTGCCTAGTTACTCCAAAATTAAAGGCATAACAAAGGTAGGGGAACAGATTACTGCATAATATCAGAATACAAATGTTGTTTTGTATTCTGATATTAGCATTTAATCTGTTCCCCTACCTTTGTTATACCTCTAATTTTGGAGTAACTAGGCATAATTTTCTCTGCTCTGTAAGTAACAGATTCTTCCTTAATATCATTTACATTGGTGTGCCGTTGTATATATATTCTTTAGTATTTTGATCTTTTGATCATTTATACCAGAGCATCCATCCCTCTTGTGTGAGTGACTTTTATGCCCTATGAAAAAAGACTTGTGGGTCAGGAGAGGGAGATAAGGAGTTTGACAGAGTGTGACACCATTATGCCGTCTGTGCCATCTGTGCCATATATTCGGGTGGGCTGCCAGCCTGTTGGCAGCCCACTGGAGTATTCCACGAGGCAGGGAGCTGATGATGCTCCTTGCTCCATAATAGCCTTTAAGTGTATGTGTGTCCAAAGGACATGTATACTGTCGGAGAGGCCGCCAGTGCTCCAGGCCCATGGCAGCGGCCCGGAAGCTGGCAACGTACTGGCAATCTGCCCGGAGGTTCAGGGCATCGGCAGTTTTATCCAGGGTTTGAGACTACTGATGCCCCTTATTGGAACCCCCCCCCCCTCCAAATGGTAACACACAGCTGACAGATTTAGTAATACATTTCTGGATGGAATAACAGAGGAACAGCACTGTTATAAGAGAAGAAGTTCCAGAATTGTTATTTAATGGGGAACACATGTATTTACTAAAATATACACAAGAGATGTCACATCTTCTCTTTAATTCCGTAAAGCACGGCTTTTCGCTGTATAGGTGAAACGTATATCTGTTTATCCTGATCATCTTATATGATGAATAGAACTGTGGGAGCTGTAGTGGAAGCCATATTGGTTGTCACCTAGCTTTTCCAGAAACAAATATAGCAAGGAGACAGTTGAATTTTTAGCAACTTGTATCTTTGACTCAACAAATTGTATCTCTGAGTTCCACTTATTGTCTTACCTATCTATAGTCTTCAGATACAGGTTGTTAGTTCCCCGACATCTGTTCATTTGCAGAAAGTGAAACTGCAGAAACCTTGTGACAAGTTTGATCTGTAAATTAAGGTGAGGCCTTTGGGATGGGATGTGATGCACAATCTGAACAAACAGCCATTAGTGCAGCAGCTCTTAGGTACTTAAGTTGAGTGTTTGCACGGCTATGAGTCTCAGCCGAGCTGCTGCCACATATGGCTCTGTGAGTCTATTCCTCTGGCCTCTGCCTGTCTCTTCCAAGTCTCTTCTTTCTTCATGTAGTCAGGCAGAATATGGATTTATGAGGATCAGTAGGTCTTGTTTTGGTGCCTATAGTTTTAATACTATACGTTGTATTACCAGATTCATATAAAAAAAAAAAATTCCAGAAAATCTGGCGATACAGACAGATCCACAAAATATTCATAAAGATACCTTTATCTGATTACATTTAGGGCATGCATTACTTTATATTTTATCAACTTTTCTAACTTTAAGGGTGACATGTATGAACGGGGCTGCGCCAGTTCTCTGGTGTACTCAGAGCCAAAAAGAATCTATGAACAGTCGCACTCTAAACTTTGGTGCGATAAGTGGATTTGTAATGCGCCAAAGATTAGGGGCGTTACAGGGGCATGTCGCACCACATTCTTAGAAGTAGACACATTTATGATTCTTTGACGCCAAACCTAGGTGCAGAACAGTTAGAACAGCCAGACCAGGTTAAAGGTGGTGCCTGAGCCAGACTTGTCCTATCAGCACTAGACTGCAGGTGGATGTTTGACCTGCAGAAGAACAGGTTCAAAGATTCTGGCGCAATCTGAAAGCTATATAGAACTGGCCTCTCAGCGCCAACGTACATACATGTCGCTCTATGTGTACAATAAAATATTGAAAAATAAAACATTGCATTTTGGTATATTTCCCAAAAAGTCCATTGTGTGGCTTACCTCCTCTCCCCAGATTTAACTGACTGGTCTCTCCCATGTTTCTCTATAGGGAGAGACCTGTTAGTTCAGCTGAGGAATCAGAAAGAAGCCAAGTTATGGACTCATCTCTCCTGGCTGCAGCGTTTCAGAGTAAAATCCACATTGTTAGGACCGGGTAACCTGTAGGTATTTCATGCTGCTCGTCGTTCAGGCAGTATGAACTAGCTGACAGATACCCTTAAATCAGGGGTGTCAAACTGCGGCCCTCCAGCTGTTGGGAAACTACAACTCCCATGATACCCACAGTTATAGATTATACAAATGCATGATGGGAGTTGTAGTTTCCCGACAGCTGGAGGGCCGCAGTTTGAAACCTGTGCCTTAAATCATCCAATTTTTGGTTAAATTCCATAATATTTCCTCTTATGCATCAAGACACTAAAGGCCACATGTATGAACTTGGCGCCGACCTGCCAGTTCTAAATAGCTTTAGAGCAGTGTAGAATGCACCAGTATGTATGAACCTGTCCTACTGTGGTTCATACTTTTTGCGCATTGTAGGGGGATCGCAGGGTAATGTTGATGCGAAGCCTAAGGGCTTGTCCCCACTGCACTGTTTTTCACGGACCGTAATAGTAAATTCGTGCAGTGGTCGCCTCTGCACGGATTTTCCGCCAGACGGTTTTCGGGTGGAATATGAACAAGTCTATGCAAAGGGGGAGGGCTCTTCTCCGCTAACCGCGGAGAAAAGCCATCCCCCTGCGGCCGTGTGGACGCTAAATGTGTTGAACTGTAAGCACAATTAAATAGTTTAACATTAAGATAAAATTAATATAAAATGATATAATCTAAAATTTAAAAAATTAAATAAAAATAATAAATAATACAGATTAATATTTAATGACATATAAAATTAATAATACATTTATAAAACTTATACAGCATCTACCCTAAATCCTGTTCTCAAGCGGGTATTTACAGAGTTGTTGTGGTATTATGGCCGTGTTCACACGGCTTATTCCCGACGGATTTGTGAGCCGTATTGAGCTCACAAATCCGCCGTGAATAAGGGCGGGACGGGGGCGGGCGAGCGCGAGCGGGGGCGCCGCTCCCGGCCCCAAAGACAAAGCAATGTTTACGGCGCGTCCGCGCCCAAAATAATGTGCATGTCACTTTCTCCCCCCCGCGGCGGATTCGCCGAGCGGGCAGGAGCGACGGAATCCACTGTTCTCTATGAGAGCAGTGGAGTACCGTAATTGCTGCTGCGGATCGGCGCCCTACAACAGCCCACACCCGGCGCGGAGTACGCCGCCAATCCGCGGCAGAATAAGCCGTGTGAACGAAGCCAGATTACAAACACGTCACAGCAGGCTAGAAAAAAAAGAAAAGCTATTAGAATAGAGATCTTGCTTGGTGTGCCACTGGTCCCAGCGAGACCTGTGGTGTGCCAGCTATTGCTGTATGTAGAATACAGGCTAAAAGCAGCAAAATTTAATTTCAACACTAATCACCATCTGATTAAAATTTGTTTCATATAATATAGTAAAAACGAATGAAAATATTTGTATGAAAAAAATGTTACTAAAAAGCTACTGAACCAGTAACCTGATTTTGATAAACGAAATTTAACATACAATATTATAGTCTAAAATAAAGTATTTTATAAGATTTTAATTTAAAAACGAAAAATATAAAAATCTGAATTTTTTTTTTAACATAATAAATTTTTCATTAGAAAAAATTGCACTAATCTCTATTGAGAAGAGAAGTAACAGAATGCAAATGTTACAGTTCTTAAGTATGATTGACAGTAAGGGTATGTCCACACGGTATTTCGGATGCGGTTTGGCTGCAGCAGGATCGCACCCTATAGTTTTAAATAGGGCGTCTGCTGCATCTTTCAGATCAAGAATTGACATGTCAATACGTTGAACGGATCCAAAGACGCATCAGAAAGACGCTCGTAAACACGCATCGGCGATCACTCGTCTGAACGCTGATGCGTGTTTTACATTGAAAGCAATGTAAATCACACTGCACATTTTAGATGTTTGGGTCAGTTTAGGGTCTGAAACACGGATCCGAACATGCATCTAAAAATGGATCCAAAACACTGTGTGAACATACCCTAATAGCAACATTCTAACCACAAATCAAGATTGACACAGGAAGAGCATTGTGATGTAGTAGAAAGAGAAACATTTAACAGTATGATTGACGTTTATGAGCTTCTGTTCTTCTCTATAGAGTTTAAAGCAGTTCATTGAGTTGCTTTTCTAATATAAAATTTATGATGTTAATAATAACATTTTGTTTCTGTTTTTTTATATTTCATTTTTATAATTAAAATATTACAAAATACTTTTTTATACTTTTATATTGCACGTTAAATTTCATTTATCAAAATGTAGGTCAGTGGGTCAGCCTTTATTCTACATACGGCAATAGCCAGCACAGCACAGGTCTCGCTGGGACCAGTGGTGCACCAAGCAAGATCACTACCATAGTTTATTTTCACTGACATGCTATTCTAATGGCTTTTCTTTTATTTCTAGCCTGTTTGTAATCAATGATAATACTAAAATAACTCCGTAAATAACCATTTGAGAACAGGACTTATGCTAGATGCTGTATTGGTTTAATAATTGATATTTTTGGATATTAGATAATTTAATATTAATTTTATAGAGTGATCATTATCATAAATTATATTTTGTATTATTTTAGTGGTATTAGTTAAGAAATAATAGATATTTTTTCCCTAAAGCAATCCTAGTTAATCTACAACGTTGGCCTCAGTCAGACCACTTTTAATTTGGTCTGGCCGGCACAGACAGTTTTGCACCTACCTTTGACATTACAGATTCAGAAATGTGTCTAATGCTATGAACAGGCACCCACATCTTTGGCGCTTTTAAAAGTGTTGGTCCAGACGCAGATTGCGACAAATCTGGACGTTCGACTGTTCATACATCTATATAACAGGGCGACGACAGTTTTTTTTTTTTTTGGCTCAAAGCACTCCAGAAACCTGGCACAGCCCCATTCATACATATCGCCCTGCATCCTTGAAACTTTTTGTTAATTAAAATATGATAAACTTTAGGCATTAACACATAGTTCTATTAGGATTTTCTAATTCCAAAATCTTGCCTCTTTTGTCTTTTCCCATAATGAATCCCCTACCCCTTTATGTACATTAATGTCATGATGCTGGGAACAAGTTATGGTGCGGGTTCCAGCTGTCGGTGCCTGGGACCAGATATAACTCTGATCTTGGCTGCTAAGCTGCTTAGATGCTTTAGGCAATGCAGGGGGAGTGATCTCCACTGCCTTCCATTCAACCCCTTATGCAGGGTTTAGTAGAAGAGCCGTAATTGTACGCTATTCTGCAGTACGTTATATGGTACAGAAAATTGAACCATCAAAAAATACAACTAGTATTGCAAAACAAGCCCTCATATGACTAGATAGATGGAAAAGTAAAAAATAGTTATGATTTTCGGAAGGCAAGGTTGAAGAATTAGAGTATATCATACATGTTGCTAAGCACTATTGGCTCCTTTCAAGCCTCATAAAGTAATAGGAGACTAAAACATAAAATCTTTCTCAAACATACACAGTCAAGTCACATTATTATGACCAGAGTAAGCGCTGTGTGCACCACACACAGCAGCTAGATGGGCCGGGAGTAACTCAAAAAGGTCCTGGTAGGTTGTCACAGGTATCTGGAGCCATGCTGACTGCAGTGTATTTCACAGCTACCGGAGTTTGTGTAGGGGAGCATCCATTGAGCGAACACTACAGTTGAGGTGGTCCTACAGATGCTCTGTTTGGTTCAAGTCTGTGGAATTAGGGAGCCAGTGTATTGCTTGCAAGTCTTGCTCATGTTCTTCCAACCAATGTTGGACATTTCTAGCCTTGTAAAATGTCGCATTGCCTGGCTTGAAGATCCCATCTTCCCTACGTAAGAAAGTCAGCATGTATGGGTGTATGTGATCTGCAGGAATTAATTCATACCTAATTGAGATAAGAGTGCCTTTCACAAGAATGAGTGGGCTAAGAATGCCACGAAAACATTCCTCAGACCATAATGCTGCCATCACCAGCTTCTTGTAAGGGACCGGTCAGGGACACACACCAAGACACGGACAAGTGAGGCCCTGACACTGGTCCCAGCCCCTGTCCCTGCCTTTTGGGGAACCCGACTCCTTAACAGGCCGGCCCCAACCAGAAGACTCAAGGCTACACTGAGCAGAGTGCACAGACAGAGACAAACAAAGAACACAAAAGCCGTAGTCGGACGGTCCGAGTCAGTAACTGGGCGGGCAGCGCGGTACCAAGTCGTGAGGCAAAGGGAGAAACGGGGTTCAAGCCAAAGGTCAGTTAACAGCCGGGAGACACAGTACAGATACAGGAGGCAGAAGGATAGTCAGAAGCAAGCCAAAGGTCAGGTAACAATAAAGAGCAGAGGGCAAAAACCGGGCGTACTACAGGGAGCAAATACCTATAGCAGGCGAGGGGAAGAGGTATAACAGCCCTTAAATACCTGCCAGAAACCAAAAGGATGAAGGTAATAGGTGGACGTAAAAGAAGACCTGATAGGAGCAAAGGGCTGTCAATAAACAGAAACAAACAAGGAGCAAGCTTAACCAGTGGAGTGCTGGAAGATTCCTGACCACGGGCGTTGGCCAGGAATCAATCAAGAATGCAGGGAGGAAGACCAAGTTCACACTAGAAAATGCAATAGTAAGGTGTTATGTCAGAAACCATGGCTTTCGCCGCAATGTTCGTGGCCGGCGACCAGAGCCAAAAGCCGGGGGTGTGTCAGGCACATTCATGACACTTCTTATTAAAGAAAATGTGACTCATCGGAGACAGCAATCCTTTGCCAATGAGCTGAGGTCCAATTTCGATTCTATCATGAAAATTGAAGCCTTTTATTCCACCGTACTTTGTTAGCAGAGGTGTAGTGACCAACTGTTTGCTTCAGAGGCCCATAAATATGCACTAGGGTTTTCTCAACTGTTATTTGAGACACTAATCTGATATCTCCCTGGTTCATTTTGGTGGAGATATTTGGTGGTCCGCCCTCATGTATCTTTATGGCCAAAGTTCGCCTCTCACATCAGTGGCACATAGTACTCCACGGTTTCCATGTCCTTTATTCGCAATGGTGCCATTTGTAAACTCACAATACACTATTACCACAGCAGCAAGTGAACAGTTCACAAACTGCAGTTTTAGAAATACTGACATCCTTGCCCTGAAAACCGATAATTATCCCTTAATGTAGCTTTAATAAATTGCCCCATAACAGCAACAAGGAATATGTGTGGAGATAATTTATTGTACAATTTATATACCCCCCAAACTGTATCACGACACATAACATCCTTCATGAGCTACGTGCTGTCAAATCTGAAAGTAGAAAGTGGTCATAATAATGTGACTTGGCTGTGTATACAATTAGAAAAATTAAAGCAATTTTCTTCTAATTTAGAGATAAACCTTTGGTGAATTCTGAACTTGGGCTTTCCACATGTAGGAATGAAGGATCACTATTTTGACAGCTGCATGAGACTTAAAGGGGTTTTGCCATGAAGTGAGTTCCTTACCGCTTATCTGCTCAGGAGAGGATAAAGCATGCTGAGTCACGGAGGAGGGAGGGTGAGCAGAGAGCAAGGAAGTAGGGAGCGTCTGCAAAGTTTACTCAAATAATTACATTACAACCAGTGGATTCTCTATGCAGCAGACAGCCTCATACACTGCACTTTTCTCCCCAGCTCCTTGCAAGCTCCTTCATGTTCCCTGTCATCAGATAAGAAGTGCAAACACACAAGGGTGACCAGATCAGCTCCTGTCAGTGTCCTGGTTGTGTCTAATGTAAACTGTCAGGAAACTTAGGGGGACTGAGCAATGCTGCAGTTCTCAGAGGCTTCACTTTTTTTGATGACATATATTTAGAAAAGTGATTAAATACCCATTTTGGAGAATCCCACGTCAACATTACATCGTGGCATTACCCCTTTAATGCTACTAAGCTGAAAGAGTCCACTGTCACAGTGGAGACTTAGTCTGTGGCATGTCAGCACAGGGGAGATCTTTACTGTTCTTTTACTTTGTTCTGGTATTGTTATATCAGAAGCAATATAACATGGATTTCTGTGTAGTATGGAGTAGAAGCAGCTCTTTATAACCCTTTAAAACCATATCCTCCTCCTATAACTGTGTTGTATAATAAACTCTGGAACATTTTTATATAGCTGATAATGAACAATATTCTGTATGAAGTAAAATTCATGCACGTGGTAGGAGGTCAGGAAAATGTTTTGTTAAATTATGTTTTGCTGATTTGCTTCCTATTGGGATGCATTAATTCATTATGAGAAAAAAGGTGAAACAATTATTCCAGTGTATTCTGTGTATCATCAACTCGACAAAACTGAAATCACCTGATTTGCTAATGGATCTTGGACCTCTATGCTGATTTTTTTTTTTTTGATCAACTGTATTTTTTTATTGAAGAAAACAACACAGATTGTAGAGCACAGTATCTGAATATCTTGTACATATAATTCAAAGTAATATAGTACACAGCGGTTGGTGTTAACTTAGGGTACTAAGTACTCCACTATTAGTAAGCATCCTAAAAAACTCAGACATAAGTGGTAACAACATGTTTTATGAATCAAGAGTAGCTCGAACATGACCAAATTATGTCTAGTCGTATGTGCTCTCAATTTCTTCTTAGAAATGGGAGAGGGAAAAAGAAAAAGAAAATGGAGAAAACCAAAGATGTGAAATATCACGAAGAACATAGACAAGACTCGACAGGGGATGGGGGATGAGACGCAAGAAGGGGGCCTATTTGGTAAACATACAATAACTGCTTCAGTAGGACAATATGAACTTGCCTCATATAGGCAGCGATACGAGATAAATATCCCAAGGCTTCCAAATATCACCAAATTGCTCTAGATTAACATTGAGAAGGGCCGTGAGATATTCCATCTCACGCACCTCTCTAATACGTGAGATAAACTCCGGTATAGAGGGAGGATTCTGACTTTTCCACTTTCTTGTATAAGGCTTTTGGGCTGCGGGTTAAAAGATAGAGCAGAGTCTAGACTGCTTGCGGTTGAGATTGCTTAATGGACATTAAGAAGAAAAAGCATAGGTTCTAAGGGGATCTTTGTTCCCAATGCGATTTCCAATATCCTCCGAACCTCCAGAAGGGCATAATAAGGGGGCACTCCCAAAATATATGCGTTAGAGTGCCTGTCTCCCTACAGCATCTCCAACATTTATCTGAGACATTGGGTAAAAAGCATGGAGGAGGGGAGGGGGTGTGGTACCAGTGCATAAGGAGTTTTATCTGGTTCTCTTTATGTGTAATGCAGGAGGATGAGGCGTGAGCTTGTTCCCATATTGTTTGCCATGTTTCCAATGAGATGGGAGTGTCTAGGTATGATTCCCATTTTCTCATATAATTATGGTCCGGGAGGGGTCCGGGATCATTAAGAGCTGATATATAGTGGAAATTAATCCTTTAGTCGAGGGGGTACCCCTGCACAGTCTCTCAAAACTTGTGGGGATGGAAACTTCGTTAGTGAGCAGGGACCTATTCAGAAAGTGACAAATCTTGAAATACGAGAAATAGCTATTAGCTGGTAAATCAAAGTTTTCGCGCATCACCTCAAAGGGGAAAATACGTCTAGTTTTGTAATCCACCACATCAGCCAGCCTGAACAGGCGTTTTTCAAACCAGGGCTTCATACATGTCCCCTGGATACTGTCAGGTATCAATGGGTGGAATAAGAATGACGTCATAGGCGAAAACTTCGAGCATAAATTAAATTTTTTATAGCAATCTCTCCATACTTTCCAGGTCAATGCCATGGGGCCCAGTAATGGTACGTTTAGCTTAATATGAGAGGTGGACCAGAGGAGGGAGTTAGGATGGATGGGGGCCAACCAAAGCTTCTCTATCTCCATCCACCTAGTGTATGCAAAAAGAGAAGACCACGCCGGTATCCCTCTAAGTTGAGCCGCCCAGTAGTATCTTGAAAGATTCGGGACAGACAACCCCCCCCCGAGATTTTCCGGCTAACAACACCGATTTAGGGATACGGTGTCTCCCATGGGCCCATATAAAACGTAAGAACGCGGCTTGGAGAGTTCTCAGCTCACTGCCCGGGACTAGGATGGGAAGCGTTTCAAATAGGTACATAAGTTTAGGGAGAACTGACATTTTGATGGCCGCAATCCTGCCCATTAGTGAAATGGGCAGCGAGTGCCACCTACTCAATAGCCTGTGGATCTCCAGGAGTTTGTCTGGATAGTTACGCGCGTACAATGTAGCATAGGAAGTAGTCAAATTAATGCCCAGGTATTTTAAGGAGTTTTTTTTGCCAGTTGAATTGGAAGTTTGCCCTAAACAACTCGAGATCAGAATGGGGGATGTTAAGAGGTAGTGCTTCCGTCTTCGATTTGTTAACTTTGTATCCAGAGAAGGTGCTGAATCGGTCAAGCAGAGACTGCAGATTAGGCTGAGTAATATGTAGATTGGTTAAGGTCAGTAAAATATCGTCTGCATATAAAGACACTTTAAACTCACTGCCTCGTACCGCAATCCCCGAAACATTCGGGTGTAATCGTATGGCGGCCGCTAAAGGTTCAATGCATAGGGCGAATACTAAGGGGGATAAGGGACACCCCTGCCTCGTCCCGTTTCGTATACATATCAAAGGGGAATGCGCGTGAGGAAGACGAATAGTGGCGGAGGGGACTGAGTAAAGCACTTGGAGGGCATGTACAAAAGGGCCTTGAAAACCAAATTGCTTTAGGGTTTCGAACATAAATTTCCAATTTAAGCGATCGAACACTTTCTCAGCGTCGAGACTCAGGAGGAGGGCCGATTCCCCTCTTCTGTTCACAATATCTATCAGGGTCAATCGCTCTTCTAGTATTGTCAGATCCCTGTCTGCACGGTACGAAGCCAACTTGATCTCTATTGATCAGTCCCGGCAAAAAGACTGCTAGGCGATTAGCCAAAATTTTGGCAAAGATCTTAATGTCTGTATTTAGAAGAGCGATTGGTCGATAATTTGAACAATCTAGGTGGTCTTTATTGGGTTTAGGGAGTAAGGTTATAAAGGAGTGGAGCATAGAGGATGGCAACATGTCCCCTTGTAAAACTGAATTGGACCATGATGTCATGTAGCTTTCTAGTTGCGGGGCGTATGTTTGGTAGTATAAATACGGGAAACCATCTGGTCCCGGGGCTTTGCTTGATGGTAACTGTTTGAGGGTCTCACTGATCTCCTCGGCCGTGACCGGGATTTTAAGAATTATGAGAGTTCAGGTCTTTTTTGAGATAAAGAAGGGAGGTTGCAAGAGTTCAAAAATTCTTTTAGTGTTTCAATCCCCGAGGGTGGAGAGTCCGCCAAAGTATCCGGAAGATTGTAGAGACGTGAGTAGTAGGAGTGAAACAACTGGGATACCTTCTCAGGGTCATACACCACGTGCCTTGTTTATCTTTTGGGGGCCCAAATAGCCGACTTTGTGTGAGACTCTCCTCCCTGAGCATTTTAGCCAGCATTGTGTGGGCTTTATTGGCTTTACTTAGTATTTTTGCCCAGTGGTTTTACCAACATTTTTTCTGTATTTCTATTCTATTTCAAGTGTCTAATCCTTTGGGTCGGGACTTCCACTATATTCGAGTGTCCCTTAATGGATTCGCCGCTAGGGATGTTTTCATAGCATTCAGACATTTTAAAGGCATTCATTTGAATGCTGCATTTTTTAATGCGAGACCCCAAAGGGGGAACACTGACCTCTGATCATGCTTTGGGGCGCTCCCATAGCAACGGCTGGGAGACACAGCCCTTCGTTAAGCGAAAGTAATCTACAATAGCCTGGCGGATTCCTCCCTGTATGGGGTTGTTTCGCAAAGACATCGTTCAACGCAATGACATTTTTTGTATTGGGTTTACCCAAATTTAAGCAACGACAAGGGGGCGTGGGTCCGACCCGGTTATAAGGATATATTTCGCCGTTTTAGTGCCTCAGGACAGGGAGTTGCCAAAGAAGTAATCCAAGCGGAAAGAGAGCTGTGGGGAAAGGGAAAAAATAAGTGTACATGCGCTCAGTGGGGTGGGCTATAAAGCCACAAGTCATATAAAGCAAAATTCCCTTTTTCATTTCCAGAAACTCCCTGGAGAGATTCCGCAATGAAAGGGTGTAGAACTCACCCATGGAGCTTTGGGGTTGTCCATGTTCGTCTGAGAAAAAGCATTAATCGCCCCAATTATTAAAGGGCCTGAGGGAGCTCAGTCAAATTTTTCACACTCTATGTAAGATTTTATTTGTTGTTGTTAGGGCATATACATTTCAGATGTTAAACTGAGACCCTTGGTATAGCCACGTAGAATAAGATATCTCCCTTATGTCAGTTTAAGTCCCTTGGACTTGAGGGGCAATGTTGTGAGTAAGATGGCTAACCCGCCCTCTTATTTTCGCGTTTGACTGAAGGTTTCTAGGATATAAAGTTTGGCGAATGCAAAGTTTCCATTCTTATCGAGGTGGGTTTCTTGTAGTAGGACAATATCAGCATGTGATTTTTTAAGTTCTGTCAACAGCAACTTCCTTTTTATGTTAGAATTTAATCCTTTCACATTTAAGGAGTATATATTAGCATTGGTTATATTAAAGATTTGAAAAAGCTAGTCCACTTACCCCTAGTCAACCATGATAAAGCCATTCTGGGATGTAGGTCCGGAGCAGAGAAAGCGCCTCCATACAAGGACACAAAAGGGTATTGGGGAGACATAGACAAGCATTACACGAAAAGACAACATATTTAAACGATCCAACAAATGACTAAGGCCTATATCGCCTTAGAGAGGGAGCAAGAGGAAAAAAAAAACTTCCTCAGTTCTAACGGACTCCTAAAGAAAAAAGAAAAAAGGAGGAAAGGAGTCGAGTAGAACAGGAACCCTCTAGTAAAAAGTGAGGAGTAACGGGTCCGAAGCTCGTTCCAGGGAGGTTCCGCGACCGTCTTCGGAGACTATAACTTCCACTGCCTAAGTATTCTAGCTGAAGAGTCTTAAGGGAGACTACAATTTAGCGAATTACATAAATGGAAAAATAAAAACTGAAAACTGGTGAAACGTCCTACACCACTTAACTTTTGATGTGTCAGTCATAATGTCGCAGAGTTGTAGGACAAGAAAGCCATAGACCGCTCATCCGAGTCGGTAGTGCTTCTCGAGGATGAGAGAGGATCCATTAGGAAGGTCTTCCCTGATTTCTTCTCTCTTGTGTGTACTGGACGCCAAATAGGTAAAGGCTGTGGGGGGGGGCCGTGAATCAATCGAAATTCCGGGGGTTGATGTTGAATGTTGACAGAAAGCAGGCAAATCTTCAAGGAGCGTAGGATGGCCGAGGCATATTCTTGAGGCAAATAACGAAGGGATATCCCATCTGTTTTTGATTCCCTTGGTTTTTTGAGAAGGTCGCAAGGGCGGAGATGACGCCGCCTCTGAGTTTTTGGTATCCAAGAGTGTTGGATATATTTGATATCAGCCTCATATTCAATCTGTTTCTGTTTCTTGCCTGACCATGATCCTCTCTTTTATGGAAGTCATCACACAGCATATAAATTTTTGGTTGTTGAGATGAAGATTTAGGCCTCATGCTCTATGCAGACGGTCAATTTAATTGTTTTGGAAGGGGACCTCCAAAGCTTGTTAAAGATGCTTCCGATAATTTGTAAGTTTTCAGTACCTTCAGTTCTGTAGACCCTAACCTGATATTGTTTTTGCGCCTCTGTTATCAATATCTCTAGATGTTTTCTGGTTTTTTTTAAGTAGAGCCGCCTGTAAATAGAACTGCTCGAGCTGGAACCGATCTCCGTGTTTCATCGTGTGCGTTCCAAAGTCCACTCTGCCTTGACTTGGCTAGATCTTGATAGCTGAGATTCTCTGATCTGCATGCTTCTTTCACTTCAGCAACAGTTGTCTAAAATCTTTCTTTAGTAGGTATATGTTTCAATACTGCGCCAATCTGACCCATCAGAGGCTGATCCATCTTCTGAGGCCGATTCATTATGATGTTGACCCGCGAGGCCCCCAAGACATCCGGCCCTGCCTGATTTTCCCAATTTCCCGGTTATCATCTACTGTTCCCCTGGTGGACAGTCCATTCTTGACGTTTTTGGGCCCGGTGCCGGAGCTTTTTTGGAGCTTGTTCTGCTTTGACCTTTGCAGGCATTTTTGAGAATCAAGGTGTAAATGGGAGCTTGGTCTTAAATGAGGCAAGTGTCACTTGGTACAATTAGAGGCGCCTGCAAAGCGATGGGTTTTATCTGTAAGGGGATTTACGCGGGGAATGAGGATGGCTGGTTCTTTAGTGGTATGAACCACCCTGTTCTATCTCTTCTTCAAAGGGCAAAAACCTTATTTAGTAGAGGTTGTTGTAGACAGAGAAGCAGTCCATGGTTATCGCAAGGATTTGAACAACTCCCTATTATAGTGTACAGGGGGTGTGTTGTCCCTGCCCGTCTCTAAGCACAGCTCGGATCCTTGTGGTAGGTGGAGCTGACACGTCCACAGCAAAGGGGCTTCTGGGCTCAAAATCTGGTTGATCTGCACAGGGCTCCTGCTTGTGCTAATCTGTTCTCCTCCCGGGGGTACTGCCGGGATCTCTGTGGGATCGCTGTGCGGGCTGTGTCCCTTCGGCAGTTGCCTCTTGAAAGTGCTGCGGGGGTTTCCTCTGCTGGCTCCATTTGTCGACAATGTTCGGCTTTCAGCGAGACAAATGGGCCCGCGCGTGTTGAAGCCCCCGTGATGTATGGGGTTCTCCGGGGTCACCGGGGGCCTATTTGTCCTGTTCGGGCCGCTGCCTCCGCTCGCGGTGTGCGGGTAAGTTTTCTTGTAGGCTCCCAGCTACGATAAACCGCTTTGCTGCGCAGCGGTAAGATGGCGCTCGCCGCGTGTCTGATCCTTGGCGCTGAGATCCACTGAACGGGCTTAAGTATCGAGATCTTGCAGGTTTCGGTGGTGGGTAGGTGCTTTGGTACACGGTGCCGGATCTCCGTTTCTTGTGCCAGTTTTCGTGCTGTGTCTCCCCGAATTAGGCAGTGGAATCACGGAGCTCTTTGCTTAAACCACCATCTTCGCGGGCTTCCGCTCCCGCCCCCCTATGCTGATTTTTATGACATTTCACATCCTTTAAAGGGAACCTGTCAGGTGGTTTATGCTCTCCTGTCGGAGGACAGTATGTGATGGAGGGAGCGAAGCTGAGCTCTGTGATATATGATTTATTATTGCACAAAGGAGTAGTTTGCTGCAGCACTGCAAAACAGCGTGAGAGAAAAGGTTTAAAATAAGGTGAAAGAGTGAGTATCGGAACTTGCAAGTGCGTTTTCTGTCTAAAGTGCATTTTTTGAATCAAGTGTGGGGACTTAAGATTGAGGGACTTTAGATTTGGGGGATTTTTAAAAGGGGACAAATTGTTTTTAATTTTTCTGTTTAATCTTTTTCTCTCTTTTTTGTAATATTCCCATGAGTTCCATGATTGACAATGTCGTCCAGGTATGCAATCCTTGAACAGTTGTCCAAAGGAGCATACTGCTGAGCACACTGCACATTTAGAAGCCCGGATACTGCTGAGCACACTGTACATTTAGAAGCCTAGATCCTGGATCTAAATGAGCATGTGACAACACTGAGATCCATTGCCTATTTGAATGTGAGTCTGCTGCTCACTGAGAAAGCACTTGCTGGAGTAGATGCTGGGGAGGATGGCAGCATGGAGGTGCATGGAAATGAGGCATAGAAGGATAGAGGGAAAAGTGTCAGGGAGGCTAGTCCTGAACTGGAACACCGCAACAAATTTTGCAAGATTGGGAGAGAGGGGGGTGTCAGTTTTAGAAAATAGCACTGCTGCAGCAAGACCTACCCCTGTCGCTGAGAAGGGGGAATAGGAGGGAGGTCAGGCTAAACTGTGCTGGGATTGGGGGACCCAATTATTAGGGGAGCAGTCAGGGCAATCTTATACAAAGACAGGGATCGTCGAACAGTATGTTGTTTACCTCCAGCTGTGATAGTTCACATTGGCACCAATAACAAAGTTAGAGGTAGGTGGAGTGTCCTTAAAAATGTTTTCATGGATTTAGGCCAGAGAGGTGAATAAGTGGCTTAAAAATTGATGTAGGAAAGAGGGATTTAGGTTTTTGGAGAACAGGGCTGACTTCTGTCTTGGCTACAGATTCTATGCTAGGGACAGGATTTATTGAGGGAGAAAATGACCAGGAAGTTGGATGAGTATTTAAACTATGGACTGGGGTAGGACAACTACATGCATGAAAGTGATGATAGAGAGCTAGGAATTAGTAATAAATCAGGGGGTAGAGTGGAGGGAGGGGGTGTAGTAATAGTTAAAATACGAAAACCAAAAAAACTCAAAATTGCATGCTAACCAATGCAAGGAGTCTCACGAACAAAATAAATGAAGTGGAATTCTTTGTTGGTGAAGAAAACTATGACCTGGTTGGAATAACTGAGATATGGTTGGATGAGACCTACAACTGGGCGGTTAACTTACTGGGTTATAGTCTATTTACAAGAGATTGTAAACACCGGAAGGGGGGAGGTGTTTGTCTCTATGTAAAATCCTGTCTGAAACCAACACTGTGGGAAGATATAGATACAGGAAATGAACATGTGCAGTCATTATGGGTAGTTATACATGGGGTAATAACAATGATAACATTCTTTTAGTGGTCAGCTATAACAGAACTCAGAGAAGACGTACTCCTCAAACAAATAGATGAGGCAGCTAGCCACAATGAGGTTGTTATTATGGGCGACTTCAGCTACCCAGACATAAATTGGAAAACTGAAACCTGTGGCTCTCATAAAGGAAACAGGTTTTTGTTAATAACTAAAGTTACCTTTCCCAATCGGGCCAGGAGCCGACTAGAGGGATAGCCCTTTTGGACTTAATATTGACTAACAGACCTGACAGAGTAACAAAGGTTCAGGTTGGAGGGCACCGAGGAAATGCATTTGTATTTAACCTTCAATACAGTATTTTGTCGGGGAGCCACAAAAACATTGAATTTCAGGACGGCTAATTATATTCTGCTTAGAGAGGCCCTAAACCGCATTGACTGGGACAAGGTCTTTAAATATAAAAGAACAGATAATAAATGGGAGATCATTAAAAACATCTTAAAGAGAACCTGTCACATAGGTTATGCCACCCTTGCTGAGGACAACACAAGCTAGTGGCAGACATGCTGTTTCCAGCACTATGTCCCTTATTCTGTAAGATGCAGCAATTTTAGAACATTTAATGCTCAAATCTTATTCATGAGCAGCAGTTAGCCTCGCCCACCAAAGGCTAGCCCCGCCCACCTGGCAGTTATTCACATGGTTCTACCTATTCAACATAATAGGTTAATCAGTTGTGAGGTGGGCAGTGCTAGCCTCAGGTGGGCGAGGATGAAAAAAACTGACTCTCTTCATGACTCTTTTCTGGCTGAAAACTGCAGATTTGAGCACTAAATACTCTAAAACTACAGCATCTTACAGAATAAGGTACAGAGAGAAGAGATGCGCCCCTGGATTTGAAGCTGTAACAGACAGAAACAGCTCAAAGTCTGCAAAAGCATGTAATCATAAAACCTCTTTAAAGCTGAAAATGTTGGCCCTTTGAAAATTAGTGAGGGAGATATTGTAGAGGGCGATGAGGAGAAAGCAAACCTACTGTATTTACCAAGGAAAATTACCTTCCCATTGATGAGCAGAGGGATTAGGTAAACTCCACCTTAAACGTTTCTTGTCTAACCCAGGAAGAAGTGCAGCTCTGCCTTAAGAAGATTAAAATAGACAAATCACCAAGTCCTGATGGTATACACCTGCGTGTCCTAAGGGAATTATGTAATGTCATACACAGGCCCCTCTTCTTAATGTTTATAGATTGTATAGTGACGGGATACGTCCCAAAGGATTGGCGCAAAACAAATGTGATGTCAATATTCAAAAAGGGGTCAAAAAGTGATCCTGGAAACTATAGGCTGGTAGGTAAAATGTTTGAAGGTTTTCTAAGAGATACTATACTGGAGTATCTGATTGAAAATAAATGTATAACGCCGTTCCAGCATGGGTTTATCAAGGATCAGTCCTATCAAACTAATCTCATCAGCTTCTATGAGGAAGTTAGTTCTAGACTGGATCGGGGTGAGGCATTGGATGTCATATATCTGTATTTTTCTAGAGCATTTGATACTGTGCCACATAAGTTTGATAAGTAAAATGAGAATGCTTGGACTGGGGGAAAATGTTTGCAACTGGGTAAGTAACTGGCTGAATGATAGAAAACAAAGGGTGGTGATTAATGGTACACACTAAGATTAGATCCCTGTTACTAGTGGGGTACCACAGTGGTCAGTATTGGGTCATATTCTCTTTACTATATTCATTAATGACCTTATCGAAGGACACCATAGAATATCAATCTTTGCAGATGATACTAAGCTCTGTAACATAATCAACACAATAGAAGATGTCTTATTACAAAGGGATCTGGATAAGTTGTAGGCCTGTGCAGAGAAGTGGCAGATGAGGTTTTATTATAAATAAATGCAAGGTCATGCACATGGAAAGGAAAAATCATTCCATGAGTACTTGTTAAACGGAAAAACCCTGGAAAAAATTGACATGGAGAAGGACTTGGGGATCCTGGTGGACAGTAAACTTAATTGTAGTAGCGAAGCGAGTGTCAGGCAGCAGCTGCCAAGGCAAACAGGATTATGGGGTGTATTAAAAGGGGCATAGATGCACATGATGAGAACATTATTCTCCCATTATATAAGTCACTGATTAGACCACACATGGAATGTTGTGTACAGTTTTAGGCACCCATGCACAGGAAAGACATTGTAGAGCTTGAACAGGTACAAAGGCGGGCAACAAAAATAATAAAAAGACTGGGTGGACTACAGTACCCAGAAAGATTAGCAAGATTAGGGTTATTTATTTTAGAGAAAAGACGGCTTCTGGGGGGATGTAATAAATATGTTTAAATCAAAGGTCAATATAAAGATGTCTCCCAAGATCTATCTATACCCAGGATTGTATTTAGAACTAGGAGGCATCATCTAGGTCATGAAGAAAGAAGGTTTCTACATAAACATAGGAAAGGATTCTTTACTGTAAGAGCAGTGAGACTGTGGAACTCTCTGCCAGAGGAACTTGGTCATGGTAAATTCACTTCTTCAACAACATGCAACCAAATGCAGCATCGAGACAACAAAACTTTAGTGAAAAATCTTTATATGAATATGCATAGAAAATATATAATGTACAGCATAAAAACCTGGAGGTGCATTGCATGCAGAGTCCTTCCCAAGTATAGAAAACGCCACTTTTAAGCAAGCCCGTAGGTACGACTGTAGGGCTCTGAATAGAGCTGTTCACACACTCCTGCGACGTTTCAGAATGGATTGATTCCTTCTTCAAGCTTCATGAAGGCGAGGAACCCCGAACCGAGACAGAAGTACAGCAATTTAGCTAAAGCAGTTTTGGTTATAAACATGGTAAATTCACTAACATAGTTCAAAAAAGGGTCTGAATTCGTTTCTGGAGTGTAATAATATAACAAGTTATAGTGACTAGGATTCTGAAGAAGGGTTGTTGATCCAGGGATTTATTGTGATTGTCAGATTGGAGATAGGAAGGAATTTTCCCCTAAATAAGGACAATTCTCTTCCACCTCATGGGAATTTTTGCCTTCCTCTGGATCAACACTACAGCACAATAGGCTGAACTGGATGGACCCCGCCCACATACAGTGATTGACAGTTAGCTTTGTACACACTGATGCAGGGAATCATTGAATGTGGGCAGGGTAAGCAGGACTCCTACTGTCTCTTAAAGAGTCCAGTCAGTATTTTTTCAGCTTTTTACTCAGAAATCCTGCTCCAAATTACTGTATGTAAACCTATATGTCACATAACACAGCTTATCTCCCTCTGTCATATCCTGCTCTCAGAGAGGGTAGCTTAAACTACTTGACAGGTTCTCTTTAAGCTATTATTCAAGTATACTGGGGCATCCTTAAAAGTTACCATGAGAAGATATCTTATATAACGTGATATGTAAATGACATCACCACAATTTAATCTTATTATCGTGTTGCTGACGTTTTCTTTTCATTTCTTTTCTGTGCTTAAATCAAAGATGAGAGTAAAAGCTGATGTTGTCTCAGGTGATTTGTTCATCCTTTAAGGAAATGAGTTTATAACAAGATCTTTTTTTCAATAATTTGCAGGTTGAAACAGTGCCAGACTAAACTGTATTTCTTACAAAAACACTATTTTGTGTCTTTTCCAGGTACTTACCAAGGTCAGTGGGCGGCTGGAATACGGCAGGGTTATGGAGTGCGCCAGAGTGTCCCATATGGAATAGCTGCCGTTATAAGGTCCCCCCTTCGGACCTCTATAAACTCGCTTCGCAGCGAGCACACGAATGGAACAGCAATGCATCCGGATGCCTCCTGTGGGGTGTCTGGCAGCCCGGCTGTCTCTAGAGGGGGGTTTGTGTTGATGGCCCACAGTGTTGCTGAGATGTTAAAGAACAAGAAGAAAGGAATCTTCAGGAGGTCCATCCTCAGTGGCCTGAAGCTTCGCAAGTCAGAATCGAAAAGCTCCCTCGCCAGCCAGCGGAGCAAACAGAGCTCATTCCGCAGTGAAGCCGGCATGAGCACTGTAAGCTCCACCGCAAGTGACATCAACTCCACCATCAGCCTGGGTGAGGGTGAGACTGAACTCTCAGTGATTGAGGATGATATTGATGCCACCACCACTGAAGTCTACATGGGGGAATGGAAACATGACAAGCGCTCTGGTTTTGGAGTAAGTCAACGCTCGGATGGTCTGAAGTACGAGGGGGAATGGGCCAATAATAAGAGGCATGGATACGGATGCATGCCTTTTCCCGTTGGGACAAAGGAGGAAGGGACATAGAAGCCATATGTCCTGGTGAGCGGGAAGGGGAAAAACCTGATCCCACTCAGAGCCAGCAAGATCCGGGAGAAAGTTGACCGGGCTGTGGAACAAGCCGAGAGGGCGAGTAATATTGCCAAGCAGAAGGCAGAGATTGCAGCTTCGAGGTAAGGCGGGGACGTTGTTAGCGCTCGTCCTGTACTGATCCTCTGTGTATTTCTGGGGATAAAGCACTACACTCCAACTTCCAAAAGTTTATGAGAGTCTCCTATTACACAGACATTACATAAATGAGAGTTTCCTGCCTCTTAGAATGTAAGATGCTTTGATAACAGTGAATGCAGCAATATAATATAGGCAGACAACTCAGAGCAACCACGATGAATGTTTACTGGTTTCAGGCAATAGTTATATTTAAAGGGAACATGTGACAGTGATAATGCAGTCTAATCTGTTATAGAACAGGAGGAACTCAGTAGATTGATATATATTTTGTTTTATTTGGAATAACATTGATTTAAACCTTAGCTCTTTCTATTCCTAGGAGTCCAGTGGGTGTTCCTTCTAAATGACTGACAGTTCTGTTTTTCTACACTCACAGTAAGAAAGGCTATCAGTTACTGGACTCCTAAGCTCAGAATAAGCAAAGCTTTAAATGAATAGATTAAAAGCTATACTGATTAATTCCCAGCAACACTATGTACAGTGTTGGATTGGAGTGCCTGGAGCCCAATGATGAAGTTGATTCTTGGAACCCATCAGTGAAGTTTATTGTCAAGGTCCACTTTACAGCTACTGTACATGACTGCACATACTCCACATTCCTCTTGCCTTTTGCCTCTCTTTTTCTGCCTTTTTCCCTTAGGGCCAGTCCATGCGGCATGGTTTACTGGTCGCTTTTTCAGACAGTTTGCAGATTTAGAAACCATCTGAAAACCGAGAAACAACCATCCCCATAGACTTTAATAGAAAATCCGTCCACACTGACTGGATTTTCTGTCGGACGGTTTTTTACACTGTCGGCGCTGTCAAAAACTTAAAACATGCACAATCTGCGTCAAACGGATCAAGACTTGACATGTCAGTTCTTTCAACAGATCCCAATGACGCATCAGAAAGACGCATGTAGACGCTCATGGGCAATCACTCGTCTGAATGCCAATACATGTTCTACGTACAGTATATCACACTGCACATTGTTAGATGCGTGGTGGGGTTCATTTGCGGTCCAAAATACGGATTCAAACACGCATCTAAGATACGCTGTGTGAATATCTCCTAACACTGAGTAACCAGCAACTGATACAGATGGAGAAAGGGCCCTGCCTTTGAGGGCTTACAATCTACATGGAGAAGGATGGAGACAGAAGGTGGTTACATGTTTGTATGGTGGTAAAGTGGCAGCAGGGTTAAAAAGGTTGATGGGTTTAAAGGTTACATTTAAAAGTTTTAACATTTGAAGAGAGTCTAATGTGTTGTGGTAGTTTCAGAGATGCACAGCAGAAATCTTGCATGCGGTTGTGTGAGGATCTGACACGAGGAGAGCAGAGAAGAAGATCCTGTGAGAAGCAGAAATTGCATGAGGGCAGGTATCTGGAGTTTAAGGCTGAGATGTATGATAGGGATAGGCTATCAAAAGCCCTCCATGTCATTGTTAGAAGTTTAAACTGAAGTCACTGGGCAGATTGGCTAAGGCGAGAAAGAGTTGGATTTACCAGGCAGTCACAAGCAGGGTGTAGTAGGATGTTCAAGTGTCCTAGGTAGAAAAAGTAAGTGTAAAAAACAGTAAAAAGTATAAATAAAATAAAAAGTATTAATTAAATTTGTAAAAAAAAAAACCCCTTTCAAATAACCATATAAAAAATGAAAAAAGTAAATGCAATTGGTAGCAAGGTGTCTGTAAGAGTCAGATCGAACAAAATATCATGTTATGTAATCTCCCAAAACATTGCGAGAATTGTGTTTTTTGGTCATGAAATATGGAATAATTAAGGATAAAGAATTTGCATACCTTCCAAATTGGTATCAATGAAAACTACACTCACCGGCCACTTTATTAGGTACATCCTTTCCAACTGCTCGTTAACACTTAATTTCTAATCAGCGGCCAGCCAATCACATGCGGCAACTCATGCATTTAATGCATGTGACAATGTCAAGACAATCTCCTGCAGTTCAAACCGAGCATCCAGTATGGGAAGAAAGGTGATTTGAGTGCCTTTGACGGGCAATGGTTTTTGTGCCAGGAAGGGCTGGTACTGAGTATTTCAGAAACTGGCTATTCTCCTGGGATTTTTCACGCACAACCAATCTCTAGGTTTACAGAGGAATGGTCCGAAAAAGAAAAAACATCCAGTGAGCAGTGCGGCAGTCCCTGTGGGAGGAAAATGCCTTGTTGATTTGCCAGAGGTCAAAGGAGATGGCATGACTGGTACGAGCTGCTAGAAAGGCAACAAGTGACTCAAATAAGCCACCGTACAACCAAGGTAGGCAGAAGAGCATCTCAGAACGCACAGAGTAACGGCGAACTTGATGCAGATGGGCTAACAGCAGCAGAAGACCCACACCGGGTGCACTCCTTTCGCTAGAACAGGAAACTTGGAGGGCTTCCATTTGCCCCAAGCTCATCGAAAATGGAAACAGTAGAAGATTGGAAAAATGTTGCCTGGTCTGAAGAGTCTCGATTACTATTCTCCTCTGCGACATTCGTATGGAGGGTCCAGAATTTGGCGTCCCAACATGAAAAGCCATGGGATCCATCCTGCCTTGTATCAACGGTTCCAGGCTGGTGTTGTGGTGTCATGGTGGTGGTAATATTTTCCTTTGGCATCACTTTGGGCCCCTTGGTACCAATTGAGCATCGTTGCAACACCATGTGGAATCTATGCCAACGAAGAAAAGGAGGCAGTTTCTGAAGGCAAAAGGGGGTCCCAACCGTAACTTAGCAATGGTTTTTACCTAATAAAGTGGCCGTTGGTGTAGAACTCAGCTCTAACAAAGGAAATATAAAAAAGTCACATGTTTCAGAAAATGTCAATTCAAAGCAACTTTTTTTTTAAGTTTTTTATTTTTTTAAAGTAGCAAAGGATAATAAAAATTATCTATTTTTAATATCAACGGAATCAAACTGACTTGCAGAATACAGATAAAATGTCATTTATACTGAACAATGAACTCCCTAAAAACTAAATCTCCACAAAATTGTCTCAATGGTGTTTTTTTTTGTTTTGCCACAATTATTTTTTTTTTCACCCTACAAATAACTTTTTGGGGTTTTTCAAGTACATTATATGGTACAGTCAATGGCAACAGTAAAAGTACAAAGAACAAGCTTAAACGTCTATGCAGATGGAAATGATAAGTTATGGCTTTTGGAAGATAAAATTAAGGAAAAACAAAAATCTGAAAATAACTGTGTCCTTAAGAGGTTAAAGTCCCCCACCAATCAATTGCATCTTAGCTATGAGGTCCATTGTTGAAAACAATGAACCTGCAAGGAGCCCAGATCTGTCATACACTGCGTAAACAAGTCCACATTCATCAACCCACCTTCCGCCATCGTGTGGCTTAAAAGGGGTTTTCATGGCCACCAAGTAAAATTGAAGTGGGGAAACTTGCAAATAAATAATAAACATTTTTCACCATTCATCATTATTTAAAAAATTCTAGCACCCCAGGGATTGCTGGCCTGGTGTCCCTTACTACTTTGGCCATGCAAGTTGACATATCTGCATTTTGGTGTTGTTTGGCCTGTGTATTTTAGGCCCTTCTTTTTTGTTCAAGATTTGTTTTATTTAGTACATCTCTTCTATCCCTCCCTTGGGTCTCTCCCTTAGGTCATTGGGGTGTGCGTTTCTCGGCTCGTTCCCCTAGAGCATCTTGGCTGCTCCAAAATGGATAGCATCCCGGGTCACATCCCTTAATGTCAAGGGATTTAACGTCCCCCAGAGAAAACGCACACAAATTCTTTACCCCCCTACACAAGGCAAAGGTCCCCACATGTCTGTGAACAGGAGACGTCATTCTCCTATCTACCCACATCTCGTGCTTTCGTAATAAGGTACTTCCCCGCCTGGGAACCATAGCAGTAACCCACCGCCAAAACAAAGGGGGTTGCGATCTTCTTCATAAAATCGTTGCCCGCTCCAGATCCTAAGGTTCTTTTCTGCAGACCCTGAAGCTCCTTTCCTGTTTATTAAATGTAACATAGAGGAATGCACTTACCGATTGCTAACCATCTAGCCCCCTAACTCTGGCCTCCCTTCTTTGAAAAAACACTGGACACCCTCACTGATTACGCTTCACGGACAGCTTATTCTCTGTGGAGATTTTATTAACCTCGCCACAAATCCGGTGTTGGATACTTTCGGGTGGAGAACGATCATGCTGGGCAATGAGCTCCCCTAACAGAATCCCGAAATGCTGCATGCTAGCAGCTAGTGATGTCTGGGCGGTACTACAACCCCAACGACCGAGACTATACTTTCTTCTCTCCCCACCCACATTCGGTCCTATATTAGAATAGATTATATATATCTTCCCCGCCCATTCCTTGCTGCCAACAGGTCTTCCAGATCCTTTATAGGGAACATCTTATCTTCAACCATCCCCAGTACATTGTGAATTTCCCCACTTCCTCACGCCTCAAGCCCGCCTTTTCTGCTGGAGGGCCTAAACGAGTCTCTCTTGTCCGACACCGTCTGTCTCCTCGGGATCTAAAGAGTACGATTGATCTTTCCAATTGGTGGCATGCCCTCGGATGAGTCACCATTCCTCACTTTAAATGGGAAGCCTACCCCCCCCCCAAAAAATTGTCTACGTGGTGTTTTGAATGAAACAGGTGCCAGACTTATAAAAGGGAGAAAGTCGCACAAATTGCAGTCTCTCATGCAGAGAGCGCTTGAACTGCCTTGAAAATCGGCTCACAGGTCCTCGGGGCATGAGTCAGCCTGGATAACTTGATTCTAAAACCCGACATGAAATCCTGCAATTTTGATGAACACAAACATAAACGCTATAAGGCAATTTGTTCCCAGTTCCTTCTATGTTGGAAGAAATAACCGAGTAGATATCTAGCCCGTGCCCTTAGGAAAACAAAAAGGGCTTCCCTGTTTATTCCTCCTTAAAAACCTCCAACGTCATCTGGTGCAACGTCCTTGGGGGGGGGGGGGGGAGGAAATCCAAAAAGAATTCCACACTTATTACTCAGTCCTTTATAAATCATCCCTACTGCTGAGAATGCCCCTGAACACCGAGATTATCCTAGAAGCTATGCAAACCTATCTAGCTCACACTGCCTGCCCCCTCTGGATTCTCAGACCCCGCACCCGGAGGAACCATTCACACCAGAAGACTCAAAGAGCAATTTCGGCCCTCCCCTCGCCGGGGAAAAGCCCAGGTCCAGAATGGCTTACAAACCGCCATTTTTTATAGACACTAGTTGACCGATCTAACTCCTCACTCCTTGAGGCCTTTAACAAGATCTCTCCAAGGTTCTCACTTTGATCCTGGCTTATTGAAGGTCATACATCACAGTGATTCCAAAAGAGGTAAGGATCTGGCCCTTTGTTCCAGATGTTACCCGGGCCCATGCCCTCTCATGAAATAGAATGCTAAGCTCTTCGCTAAATTGATTGCCATGAGGCTTAGCCCTCTCTTGGATTACTTATAAATTTTGGACCAGGCACTGGGTTTGTTTCCCTCGCAGGAGGCGAGGGAATAACACACTAAAGACGTTTCACTCTCCATCTGCACATCCACTCTGTCCAGCTTCCATGTGTTTCTATAGATCCCCTGATGCCGAAAAGGCCTATTGATTGTGTACATTGGTCATTATGAAAGGGGGTTGTGTTGGGCACCTGGGTTCTAGGAGCGGCGATGAAAGAAACCGAATTTTGCTCTATATCATTCGCCCAGTGCTCAAATCCCGGGTAAACGGTCGGACCTCTCCTTCTCCCTTGCGATAGGTCAAAGGTACCAGGCAGGGATGTCCTTTATCCCCTCTGGCTCTATATTCTAGTGATGGAGCAACCTCATCAGCCATACGGCTGGACGACTCTATTCAGTGTATTTGCATTGCTGGTCATCAATTTTAAATGTTCCAGCATATGCAGATGACGATGTTATTATATCTTTCCGGACCCAATGCAAATCTCTGCCAGCGTCGCTTAGAGCCTTGCAACAATATGTCTATTATAGTCAGGCACAAGATAAAACATACCAAAAGTGTTTGACGCTAGGGTTTGTCATCTCCATCTCCCGAGTGGCTGACTCTGAGGGCATGCTGAAGGACCGACCTTCCCCTTCTTGTGGGCTATACCACACACTCCTTTAAATAACTTGGGGTGCACATTCTGGCTTCCCGGATAAGATTTTTGAAGCTAAATCCTTCATCACCTATGTTAACAGCATCAGTGGGGACTATTGAAGTGGGACAGTAAGGACTTTAGGTTGGATTGGGCGTATCAACATAATTAAAATGAACGTCCTTTCTCGCCTCCCTCTATTTGTTTCATCAGGCCCTTTCCGGTCCTACTACCTTCCCAGGACTTTCTTTTTCTTTCTGTGAACCCTCCGAAAATAATTTCAAACTTTGTATGGGGACAGAAACAAACCCCAAGTTAGCAAACTTCCATCCTCACCAGGGGCCAAGGCAGGGGGTGGTCTCGCCTCCCGGATTTTTATAGCTTACTGTACTACCCTAGCAAAGCAACAATGACTCGATGGTTGGACTCATTCTTCCAAAGTGGATCATACGAAACTCTGGGTTCAACTTGAGTCACTCATGTACGAGAGGCACCCGGTGGCGGCACTGCCCCTGGTTGCCGGTTATTGCCCACCTGCAAAAAACTCCTCTCACCACGAGTCCCCCGCTGTAACCCCGAACCACTATCCTAGTCTGCAGGGGGGCTCCCCTCCAGGATGACTTCTGTTTCGGACGAGGTGCGCCCGTCTGCCTCTGGTGGGTACCCAAAAACATTCCGGCTCCATTATCTGCTGTCTGCTGTCCTAGCTAAGGTTGTTGATACAACCGCGTCACGGTGGTCTTTGGAAAGGTTGCATGTTTGGAACTTGATCAGGGACTGGTAGGAAACGTTCGCCAACCACAGCTTCCCCAGGTTTATTTAAATTACACCACCTGCTGAGTCTATATGGTGGCAAAATAAGGTCAAGCATGACCTCACAGGGCGCTTGTCGTCCTTTTGAGAGTGTGTTTTGCAAGTCCACAGGGAAACGTGCTCTTTTCAAGACTCTACAAGCAAACAACCAATTGTTGCCAGTGCCGTGGATGAACAACCATTTTCAGAGGAGTTGGGTGAAGAGAGCTGGGGGAGCCCTGTCAGCAGAGGAATGGGGAAAGGATATTTTTCCTGGCCCATAAGTCATCTGTCCTAGTCAAAGCGCAGGAGTTCTTATCTTACAAAATCATCACTCGATGGTATAGATCTCTTCCCTATTGCATTCGTAACCCTGGTGTCTCTAACATTTGCTGGCGCTGCCATACAGAAACTGGCACAATGTCTCACATCTGGTGGGGATGCTCTAAGATCCAACCCTTTGCTGAAGGTGCTGGACTACATACATTCAATTATTGGGATAAGGACTGAAAGATCCAGCAGCTTTAACCTTCCTCTTTCATGTCCCTCTCCTCCCGACCCTCCATTCTCAATGTCTCACTTATACTCTCATCTCCTAATACTGGCCGCGAAAGCGGTGATCCCTCGTTATGGATACAAACTCTGAGCCGTCCATATCTTCCTGGTTACAGGAGGGTCCCACACCTTGCAAGCGAATGAGGAGCTGAGGAACACTGACGCCACCTTAGCTTTAAAACACCTCAAAATTGGGAGACCCTGGTTCACTTTTTGCCAAAACGGATTCATATAAATCCTTTTGCTGATGACCTTGCATTCTCCCTTTTTTTGTTGCATGAATTATGCCCTGGTCCCACTATGAAGGTGTTCTACCAACAGTAGACCCCTGAGACCGAGCCCTAATTTACCTAATACCCCTTTCTGTTTAATGTTTTTGAGCTGTACTTTTCACACTGTTCTATAACTCGAAGTGGATATACCCCCTTCCTTTTCTTCTTTTTCCAAGTTACAATCTGAGATAGAATGCAGTATAGTACCTTTTCGTGTGAACCGGTCACTGACCTTCATTCGTTCTGATCATAAACACACGCAATACCATAATCATCTAAAGAAACTGACTCGTCTGTTTTGCTTCGTTATGTGTATGTACCGTATATCTTACTGCATATCTACACTGATTCTATATGCACTCTTATCTTGTAAATTTATGGAAAACAGCCACTAGTATGTTCCTGCTTTAATTTGGCAAGTTTACTTTTTGACTTCAATAAAGCTCTTTTGAATAGGAAAAAGAAATTCTGCAACCATTTTTGTTTTAGCTGCTCCTTTATAGTGATGCCATTGTTTACCGAGCTCGCTCCCAGAAGGAGATACGACCAGGGCCGAGAGCTCCACAGTCCTGGTCAGACATGGGTCAGACATTACCTCTCCTCCTCTCAGGCAGGCTAATGAGTGTTCAATTTTCAACCCCAGTACAGTCATTCTAGCTCCATTCCTCAGTGCTCCTTAGTAAATATTAAGTCAAACAAGTGCAAAAATATAAAAAAGAAAACTAAATGAGTCTGTGCAATGATAAAAGAGAAAGTAAATCCACAGGTTTGGTTCCTGCAGGGATTTTAACCAGGACCCTTGTGATCAATTAAAAACTTTACCCTCTGAGCTACTCACGTTTTATTACAAAAACATAACCTTTCTTTGACTACATATAGGAAAGGCCAGGTAGATTAGAGATGGGCGAATTTCTCAAAATTTTTACAAAAATTACTTCGAGTGTCCCGAATAACCATCGGCACGAATCGCATTAAAAAACGGCTATTTCCAGGCCTGCAACAAGCCAGCAGGGTGCTGTAGAACGTTGGCCATGCTTATATATGCTGAGGAGCTTGGTTTGGTCTTCATACCATGTTGTGTTTTAGTTATGACAACGCACATGACTGCCGCCGCTTCTTTAAGAATCACTTACCTTCTAAAATATCCCAGGGCACTTAAGAGGACAAAATTGACCAAAAAGACATAGCGGGAAATGTTGCCGTGATAAAGTCATGCCAGAGAAAAGCAGGAAAAAGACTAGCTGAAGCTCTAGGTGGCAACATCAGTGACAGAGTTGTGGAGGTGACGGCGGCCGCAACAGCAGCATAGGTCAGAGAGTGGGCACAATGTACATTCTGAAGGGTGGGCAAAAACGGAGATAGGGGCCAAAGATGGCACAATGACACAGTTGGAGATTGACGGCATCAACACAGCAGCAGCATGAGGTCAGACCAGTGGCACAAATGACATTCTTAGAGGTGTCAAAAACATGATAGGCCACAGAGTAGGCTACAATGACACAGGTGGTGTAGGTCACGGCAGCAGCCACAGCAGCAGCATAGGTGTCAGACAGTAGGCCAATACAGGAGTGTGGAGGTCACCAGGCATCAGCCACAGCAGCAGCATGAGGTCAGACAGTGGCAACAATGGAATTCTGGGGAGGTGGCAAAAACGAGTAGGCCACAGAATGGGAAATGACAACAGAGTTTGAGGGTTCCGGGCAAGCAGCCACATCAGCAGCATATGGAGGTCAGACAGTGGCACAATGACATTACTTGATGCAAAAACAGGAAAAGAGCCACAGAGTGGGACATATGACAGAGTGTGTAGGTCACGGCATCAGCCACAGCGCAGCATGTGGTCAACAGTGGCACAATGACACTGTGTGTAGGTCACAGCAGCAGCCACAGCTGCAGTTTGAGGTCAGATAGTGGCACACAATGACACAGTGTGTAGGTCACCGGCAGCACCACAGCAGCACATAGGTCCAGACAGTTGGCACAATGACATTTCTGGAGGTGGCAACAACTGAGTAGGCCACAGCGGATGGGACAATGCACATGTGGAGGACACTGCAGCAGCCACAGCAAGCAAGAGGTTACAGACAGTTGCACAATGACATTTTGGAGGCAGAAAAACAGGAATAGAGGCCACAGAGTGGACAATGACAGAGTGTGTAAGGTCACGGCATCATCCACAGCAGCAGCATGGTCAGCAGTGGCACAATGACACAGTGGTGTAGGTCTCTGGCCGCAGCAGCTTGTGGTCAGACAGTGGCACATGATTAGCTTCTGGAGTGGCAAAACAGTATTTTAGGCCCACAGATGGCACAATGACAGAGAGTGGAGGTGACGGCGGCAGGAAAAAGCAACAGCAATGAGGTCAGATGAGTGGCACAATGACACAGTTTGTATGTCATGGCACAGAGCAACAACGCACATGAGGACATACAGTGCACAATGATGTAGAGGTGGGGCAATACCAGTCCCTGGTAAAGAGGTTGGTAGGCAGATGGATAAACCTGACAGCAGATGTGTGGGCAACAGGTGGGGTGGACGGCATCAGAATAGCTGGCTGAGGCAGGTAGTTTGAAACCCAACTCACTTTCTCACAGATTGGGTGAGGCGTCTGGCGAATAGTAGACTGACGCCTAAGGCATTGGTGTGTGGGAAATCCTGGCCGATTCACGCCTGAAATTCATCTTGACAAAAAGTCATCTTTCCACATTTCCCTTGCACGAACGGGTTTCTCTCCTGGGGTACGAGACCCCCGCGCCCGCACTGAACTCACCACCGCTCTGATTGCCACACTACTGGCGGGCAGTGACAGTTCTCCACAGCAAACTTCGGCAAGTTGCGGCCAACAGCATTCCATTTGGTTGCTCATAAGTCCAGCGGATCTTCTAACTGGGGGTGGCAGAGTGCTGTCCAAGTAGCCCACCGACTGTTGGTTCAGGGTCTGCACCAGGTCCTGCTGCTGCTGGCGACTGCCCTCCTCATAGGGGCGGGTGAAGGAACTGAATTCATCAGTGACTCCAGACTTAGGTTGCTGCTGATGGACTGGTCTGCTCCCGACCCCCCACCTTCCCCCAGCAGCCGCGGCAGTAGTAAGTGAGGCTGAAGAACCTGAAGAACCCCCCATCGACTTGTCAGAGGTGGGACGATCCTGCCATAGCAGCGGCCAACTGACTACCGGAGAATTTCCCATATATTTGATTTTGTGTCCTCCTCAATAGCTGGGAAAAAAGTGGCTCCCATTTTGGACCGTTAGCCGAGGGTTTCAATAGGGTGGAGAGCCAGAAGTCATACCCTCCTGCCGGATGCTATACCAATTCGGCTGTCACTAATCCAGGCAAAACAGCATGCCTGCCGGCCATCTGCACAAGTGACAACTCCGAGGGGGCTCCCTGCCTCCATCTCCACTGATACTGCCCACGGTGCTTGTGGGACATCCTGCAGCCTCGTCTTCCTCAATCTCCAATCTACCTTCCTCCTGCTGCTCCTAGCTCCTCCTCTCTCTTGTCCCGCCTGGGATAGAAAATCCACTCATTCATCACACAGGACAATGCTTCTTCTGCTCCATGTCCTCCTCCTCCTCCTCCTCCTCCATTTCAGTCCCCCACCCAGACTCATGTGGCGCAGATGTAGTCGCCAACGTCTCCAGTCCCCCCAGCCCAGACAGATTTTTCAGCATCTGTTCCAGGGACATGAAGCAGTGGAATGATGTTTATTTATCCCGTAGTCCTGGCGACTGACAAAAACGTGGCCTTCTCGATTGGCCTCAACAAATGGCAGGTGACAACGCATGGAGCTGACCACATGGCGACATAAAGTTACACAGGGAGTACTCCTGTCCCGCCTGGATCATCCAAAAAATCGTTAATGGCCTTTCTCTGTTCATACAGTCGGTCCAACATGTGGTAGGCGGAAATTTCCAACAGGTGGAAACCTCGCATATCAGAGAGTGTTGGGGGGAGCCCGTTCTGGCCGTGCAACTCTAGGAGGGTGTTCCTGGCTGTTGTAGAATGGATGAAGTGCATGCACAGTTTTCCCTTGGCCATTTTCAGAATCTTCTGAAGAACGTGGGAAGACTTCAGGAACCTTTTCACAACCAGATTGAACACTTGGAGCCCATGCAGGTCGCATGACCATCCCTCTCGGTGCAGCGCGGGACACCATGGTTACCCATTGTCCCGTCACCATTGGTTCATATTTGCAGTTGCCGCGAGAAAGCCACCATCATTTTTCTTGCTGCATGGACGCGGAGCATTCATCCCCTGTGTGACTCTCGTTCGTCCGAGGCAAGCCAGGTGTAGAACTGCGTGATCACCGCTTGCCCTAAAACATGTGGTATGATGGAGCAGTACTATGTGAGGCTGAGATGGAGTGGTGGTGGAGGAGGAGGAGGCGGACATTGCCAGGATCCGCAGTTTGACAACGTGGAGGGAGAACGCGCCGCTCTTTGTCCAAGTGGTTGGTGTGCCTGGTCCGGAAGAACATTCACCCCATGGCCCGTAAAGGACATGTAAATGGCCCTGACCGTAGTTACCAGCTTCAATAACGTCCGCGCTGCCAAGTGGCACCTTGGACAAACCAGATAAGCTACAAGGACGGCCCACCTTCTGTTATCTACATATTTATTAAGTGCTTGTACTACCTGCCTTTTTGGAAAAGAATTTACGGCTTGGAAACTCTCCATCTCGGCTCGCACAAGCCATTAGTTCTCTGAGCGGTGCATGAGTCCACCATTTGGAAAGGGAGGGACTGCACACCAAACAACTTGGGACAGGAGGTACGGTCCAGTCTTCTGCACCTTAGGATGGTTGGACGGCAACTGTTGTCCTTTGCACAATCGCCACGCTGAAACAACTGGCTGCGCCATGAGTAGCGAGAGCAGAGCTATCTTGGACCGGGAGAGATGTCAAAGAGAAACAGCATCCCTTCTTGCAGAGGAGGTGGAGCCTTGACTGGCATCAATGGCATGCGTGCCACTGGGCGCAACAGCAGCTGCATGATGCTCGCGGCGGCATGATGGACCCCACCACATCTGAGGCCCACGTTTCTCTCCCAGTGCAACCGGAGGGTGACGGCTGCATGGTTGTTGACGCAGGGCCGTGGTGGCCAACGTTACTTCCCCTTGGCCACGCTTCACTTTTCTTGCCTACAGATTCTACATAACCCATATTCGGCTGCCTCCGGTGTGCTTAGCAAAGAACTGCCACCCAACCGTCCGAGTATCGGATTTTACCGCCAACGCTCCACACTGATGGGCTACTGCAGCCGCTCGCCCGTTGAGCCCCTGTGCCGCTACTTTCTTGGACCTGCAAAGCGGGTTTTTTACCCCGTGGCCGCCTGGCTCGCGACCTTACACTGCTGCTATCCTGCTGACTTACGGCCACACAACCCACTTGCTGGCTGCGCCGCTGCCTGACGATGATAAAGCCCTTGCCTCACCCGGCTCCCAAGTGCGGTCGGCTACATCATCATCTATTTATGTTTCATCGTTACTGCTGTCCTCATCACCGGTCTTGGTATGCAGAGGCTGACCCCTCACAACATGACCTCCCATGCCACTCTCCACATCTATACTTTGCCGCCTACTGCAAGAAACAGGGGATATTGGCCCCATTTCTTCGCTGCCAAGTAGCTGCTGACTGCCCTCCTCAAATTGTTCATCCTCGCTATATAGTGGCGCTGAGCCTAGACCACATAGTAGATCTCTGGCTGAGGGAACCGGATGAGACAGAGGCAGGCTGAGGACAGGTGAGGGCCGCTGACCCGCTCCCGGGCCATGCCAACTAAGGGTTGTGTCTGACGTTCCCACCGACTCTTGGCTTGGGTTGTCAGATGTCATCTGGGAGGAAGTGGATGACCTAGTCAACCAATCAAGAACCCTTGGGTTGCTGGTCAGCACACGGCCGCTAGATGACAGCGGCACTTGTGGCCTCAACGAGTGACCCCTGCTGCGACGTCCCCTTGCTGTGCTGCGACCTTGTTTTGCCAACTATTTTAAGGGGTCCTGTACGGCTTTAAAGAAGGCAACCTCCAATGTTTTATATACTTTATTATATGAGTAACTCAATGATTACATAAAACTACAAGAAGATAGTGTGATATTGTATATACTTTTGCATAATATAGATTATAAAGGCAAGGCATGCATAATATTGGTTACAAAGGCAAAGCACGCATAGTATGGATTACAAATACTTACATCACATCTATATATGGGTCAAAGCTTCATCAGGCATCTTATAAGCATCATCTATTGGCATCAGCTGGTAACACAGACCAGTGAAGATAGAGAGATAATCCTGAAATCAACACCATGCATGGGTGTCCCCATATACAGGTCCAAGCTTCACCAGGCATCTTATCAGCTTCATCTATCTGTAACATCAGCTGGGAGAAGGGGCCAGCGAGATAGAGAGATCTACCTGGGGGATCCACACTGTGGCGACGAGGCGTCCCTCTATAGCCCACAGGTACAGCTACTTCTAACTTCGCAGCAAACTTTCCCAGCTTATATCTTACTTGAAACAAATGCCTGCGTAACCAAGTGTTACGCAAGCTGACAGATCAGTACTTTCCAGTATAAGGCCTCCCTCCTTCGAATGGCCAGTTCTTAAGAGGTTAACCTGGCAATGGAGAAAACCCATGATCAGATGCCGAGCGACCCTGAACCATGAACACATTGGTTCCCATGATTTTCCTCTAAACATCGCTGGTTAGTAATTGTTTACACCAGCACAGAGCTATGTGGCTACTCGGTACAACGCTCCCACAACAACGAGGCCCTGATAACAACCCTCTGTGTCAACATACCAAGTGCTTGGAAAATTACAGCTTAAAGACTAGCTATTATCATCTATAATTCTTAAAGTGATACTGTCAATATGGATTCCGGATGGTCAATAAATCTATTAGCACTACAGACCTGGGCCTGCTCCAGGAATGTTTGTGCCACTGCCACTGGCAGGTGAAGAGCCTGCCACCTCTCTGTCTAACAAACTGTTTGTTTTAAAATGTACAGACACTGTTTGATGAAGATATCTGTATATGATAAATACACACCCTGTATTTGACTCCACATGAACCCTTTAACAGGCTCGGGTAACCCTTGGATATAAATTGCGCTCCACAAATGGCCAGGAAAAAGTTACTTGTATGTGTCGTTTAAAAACACTGTGTATTGTACTGAATGTAAAAGCACAAACAGGCTTAATTAACCTTTGGATATGAATTATGCTACAGGCAACATGGCTTCTTTCGCGGTGAAAAAGAAGGTTTCTTTTAGTGACCTCAACAGCAGAACAATGCTTAATTAACCCCTGGATCTAAATTGCGCCAAAGAAATGAGCAACCAAAAATTACCAGCTTTTGTAGCATGTTACAATGGCGTGTATTTTACGGTACACAACAAGAGAAACACTTTTAATTAACCTTCGGTTATGAATTATGCTACAGGAAAAATGTCTTTTTTTGGTGGTGAAAAAGATGGGTTTTTTTAGTGACCACAACAGCAGAACAACCTTAATTAACCCCGGGATGTTAAATTGCGCAAAAGAATTGAGCAACCAAAAACTATCAGGGTTTGTAGTGTTTACAATGGCGTGTATTTTATGGAACAACAAGA
>JAODAL010010837.1:0-103027 GCA_025379985.1 Phyllomedusa bahiana
TAAAAATTTGGGCCGGTGTGCAATATGGCTGAGCACTGACAGGCTGACCCCACCCCTGGCAGCACCCATACATCTATTCGGAAAGACCATCTCTGGGTATGATACTGAGCATGTGCACTCAACTTCTTTGGTCGGCCATGGCGAGGCCTGTTCTGAATGGGACCTGTCTTTGTTAAACTGCTGTATGGTCTTGGCCATCATTATGCAGTTTCAGGGTTTTGGCAATCTACTTATAGCCTAGGCCATGTAGAGCAACAATAATTTTTTTCAGATCCTCAGGCAGTTCTTTACCATGTTGAACTTCCAGTGACCAGTATGATAGAGTGTGAGAGCGATAACACCAAATTTAACACACCTGCACACCTAAGACCTTGTAATGTTGAGTCACATGAAACCATGGGGGCAGAATGACAAATTGGGCACAATTTCTCCATTTTCACTTAGGGGTGTACTCACTTTTGTGGCCAGCGGTTTAAACATTGATGGCTGTTTGTTGAGTTATTTTGATGGCACACCAAATTGACACTGTTATACAAGCTGCACACTGATTTCTTTACACTGTATCAAAGTGTCATATCTTCAGTGTTGTCCATTGAAAAGATAATAATACAATATTTACAAAAATGTCACGGTGTACTCACTTTTGTGAGATACTGTACGTGCAGACACTGAACAAGCAGGAGATGCAGAAAGCCATAAGCTCTGAGGCCAACAGTTTACTGTGGTTTTTCTTTGCAAAAAAGGTTTTATGTATGAACCCTAAGGCAATAAAAAAGTTCTCTCTACTTTAGAGCTTGCAGTCCAATTCCGGTCACATTGACAATAGTGTTTATTAATTCCATCTGATAGAAAGAAGCTAAACACAAATAAACAATTTTCAGTATCATAACCCAGGGATGGACTCTGCTGGTATCTGTTGTTTGTGTCTTTCATACCCCAGGCAGAACAATAAAGAGTTGTCATGAACTCTATATCTCTCCAGCGTTGTAAATGAACTTGATGTCCCACATGATTTCCATCAGTCTTATCTATACCTGAAGATTATTTAAATTATAAGATAACAGAAATCAGCAGATACTGTGTGTGCCCTAGGACAAGACAACCATACATAGGGCTATCTATCTGACTCATGTATCTCAGCCCAGTGCATTGTGGGTTATTTGCCCGATAAGAATTATCAGCTGCTGAGAAAATGTCTGTAATTCGGTAAATTGTTGAAATGTAACATTTTTTAAGGTTCAGCAGCATAAATGCATGCAGAGATTTTTGGTATATAATATAAATTATTGTACCAAAGAGGATCTGCCAGACCTAGAAGATGCGCTAAGGGGCTGGTGCGCTAAGGGGGTTTCGTCACAACAGGGCACATGAGCTTAAGAATTTGAAGGAGATGCAGAATTTGCCATATATATTACTAATGTATAGTAATTAGTGTCAAAGGGAACATTGGGCCTCATTAAGTACCTGGACTAAAGCATGCAACTGCAACCTGTATAGTTACTAAAAAACACAACAACAGATCTGCAGATGACATTAAATAAATGGCCCCTTGATTCTGTATGATTTTCTTCAACAGTAATGTACAGTGGTCCCTCAACATACAACTTTTGTATGTTGAAACCATAACTCTGTGAAAAAGTGGTTATTGGTTCTGAAGCCCAAAAATGTCATCTAACATGATGTAAAATGAGGATTGAAAGAAGATAATTAGAGTGAGGTACGGGCATACTAAATTTCAACACTTTTCCATGGAGATAAGCCACTTCAAAGGTTTCTGACAGTAGCTTCCTCTACTCTTCCCGTTGAGAACACATGGGTGCCTCGCTGAGTCCAGTATACATGTGTATGGGGAATGGTGAGATATAGTGTTTGGCTCACAGCTATTGAAGGTGTATAGGCACTTGTAGTCTTGCACCCTAACTCATATCTGAGTTGTTTGCAAATACCTTTCTGGACTTGTCAAAGAGAAAACATCGTTATCCAGTGATGTTTATTTTCTTCTACCTGCAGGTGCTTGGCTATCAAGTTGACTCAGAACAAAGACAGCTCCTTTCATATTCTGGAGTGTTCCCTCTGTGCAATACTTCCTGAAGAGAAGCGGACAGACCATCCATACCTGCCTCATAGAGAATATCACGGAAATGTTTTCCAACCTTCATGTTACATTGTATATACAGCAGAATGAGACCTCGTTGTATGGCACAGCTTGTCCCTGAACAAAATAATCTGACAGGTAGATGATATCCTGGATCTAAGAGCAGAAGACAAGTACTCAGCAGGAGAGAGAAGGAGATGCTTACACTATAGCAGAGACTTGCTGTCATCGGCTCTGAAACTGCACAGGGTCTGCATTTAAAGCATAATTCCAGTTACAGTTGATGCCGACGTAAGGGTATGTAGGGATAGTTATACTTATGTTGGGAGTGTGTGACTACAGTGAGACAGGGAACGAGCAAGCCCCTCAAGGGGCATGAGGGGTGGACGCTTCTTGTGGCTGTTGAGGGAGGCTTGGAAGGCCAAGAAGATTTTAAATAGTTAGAGTTTAGAGCACAGAAAACCGGGATTGAGGCTGGGGTAGGATCTTTATCTCTACAAGGCCACAGGAGAGAGCCGTTAGGCAGCTACACTAAACCAGCAGGTACTCTGGATTGGCTAAGCTTTCTGAGCCATGTCGGAAACTCAGGCAGTACAGGGAGATAGGCTAAAGAGGGCCTCTCCATGACTGTGCGATTGCTGATGTTGCTGGAAGCCGATGTACACACTTCCCAAGTGGATTTCAAGCTAAACTGCTGGAGAACCAAGTAAACGCCTCAAAGACCTGGAAAACACTTGTGTTGTGTTCAGTTATTGACCGCCAATGCACTACAGAGTCCCACACCGCACCTCTCCACGCAATACGAAAAGAACCTTAGGATACTGTAAGATCCTCATGAAGTATTAGAAGTCAGGGATGAAATCCAACAGCATCTGCCTTTTATTGCTCTCCACATTCTGATATACAACACAACACTAGCCTCCAGCAAGCAATACTACTTCCTGGTTCCTGTATGCTGTGGCCTCCTCTTAAAGAGGCAGGAATGCTTGCTATGTTACATCCCCCCCTGTTGGTTTTTTTTTTTTTTTATAGATAACCCCATTTGACATTTGTACAGATATGGTGAAATACAACAAGAACAAAAAATACAAGGAAAACATGAACATGAAAAGTCAGTTCACAATCATGAATATAATCTGATCAAGGTTCCAAAATCCTGGCCAAACCTCCTCAATGAGTCTAGATGGGGTCTTCTTTCTCTGGTCGGATATCGTCTAGAAAAGACCAGGATCACTGCTTACCAATGGGGTGGCTACTTCCCGTTGAGAATTGCCCCTATCAAAAAACCACTCCGTCAGTCTGAGAGAGTTCATCAAAGTCATTGTCTGTTTTTATTTTGAAATGTGAGGGATTCCCGGTGATGGAGTGTCCGTCCCGCTCAGCTGTGACCATGCTTCCTTTCTTGGCTGTTACATGATAGCCTGCTGGATCATATGCTGGACATGTCTTATTGTTTGGCTTTCGACGAACAACAACAGTACCACCTGTCCGAATAGCTGATGGCTCCGCACGTCTTCTCCTGTCCGTATAATGTTTCATTTTGCGCTTGTTGTGTGAGTCTGTTGGTCTAATGGTTGACTCACGGGCAGTGCGTGGGAGCCACATCAGGAATGCGTATGCGAGGAGTTCGGGGGACACTAATGAGCAGGAGCAGCATTAGCGTTGAGTGTGGGGTACTTCTGTAGTTGCGTAGGGAAATTTTTTCAGGGCCTGCTTCAGTGGTCTTGCTCCAAGCAGCTGCTTTGACTCTCTTCCCTAAGTGCGCATAAATCTTTCCCCCATTCCATTTGCTTGTGGCCAGCAAGGTATTCAGAAAATTGTACGAATGTATGTCCATTAAATGGAGGTCCATTGTCTGTTTTGACTATTTTTGGAATACCATATGCTAAAAAAATAGTATCCAACTCTGGTATGACACTGGTTGCTGAAGTTGACGAAATAAATGCAATTGTAGGATATCTGGAGTATTCATCAATTGCCACTAGGATGTATTGTCCATTAGGTAGTGGCCCATAGATATCAACCGCTACCCTCCTAGACAGCCGTTGGTAGAGGAGACATCCATAAGGGTTCAGGGGTTGCTGCAGAGTTAACAAGCTGCAAGTATTGCAGTGTTTTATTATGTGTTTTTACTAAAAAAATCTATATTTGGGAACCACACTTTTTCTCTGAAGTTTTTTGTACCCACTTTCCCCCAGTGACCTTCATGAGCAACTGTTTTACTTTGGTACAAAAAGGTTTTTGGAACCCACCATTTTTTGGTTCCTCTGAAATCATCATGACTGCAGTTCATTTTGACATTTGAGAATGATTCAGCCCCTTAATGTTGATGCCCAGATCTGGAAATTTTGTTCCTGGATTTATGCCATTTTCCACTTTGGATAATTTGTATTAAAGCACAAAGTCTTGTCGTTTTCAGTTGCGTCACAAAATTGATCGCGAGATGCCTTTGGGGACTGCATGAACTGAAAAAGTTGATGTACGTTCAGTTGCCTATCGAATTTGGTCTTCTTTTGCAGGATGTTGGATATGTAGTCAGTGGATTCTGTATTTTCCAGGAAAAGAACGATGTGTAATTGTAAACTTAAGTGCAGACTCCACCCGTTCAAATTTTAGTGGATCTTAGCTCTGGGGTTTCCAAAAAGAGAGGGTGTGATGATCGTAACTATGGTGAATGGGTCCATAAAAAAAGAATGAAATGTTATCTAGGTTCACTAGGGTTCTTTTCAGGCTGGGATGTTTTTCAGTATTTGTTAAGCTCCTCGGAAAAATCATGTGGAAGGGGCTGGATTATTGGGGAAGTATTTTTGAAACCCCCCGTCCCCCTGGGCTTGCATCCCAATCAAACCCGTGCGTAAGTGGGATCAAAAGTAAGCCCAAAGGAGTTGTGAGCCAGTTTACTTTTAATAAAACAAAAAAAGGTTTTTTACACTCTTGGGCCACTTGAATTCCAGCTGTTTCGTGAGGGGCCCTCATGGGCACTAATGGTGGAAAATTTCTGGATATACAGAACTTTTAATGGACATTCCAAGAAAGGGGCAAAATTCAAGACATTTGAGAATAGAAAGGGCCATTTTTACGCATGCCCCTTTTTTTGGGATGCTGTCTCCGCCCGAAAAAAGGACCATAAAACTCCAAAAAACGTTTTTTTAAAATTCACCTTCTTTTTGTTTAGAGTGAAATTCCCCCAAGATGTAAGCTTGAAAAGGGGGGGGCCCCAAGGGAAGCACTATTGTGTTCAGCTTGGGTTTTCCTTTAAAATAGAATGTTTGTCACTGTAAAATTGGGGGAAAACATTGGGAAAAATGTTGATCCACTTCTTTTTAGCATCCTTTAAAGATTTCTGTGGCCCGAACCCAAAAACCAAGGGCGGAAATGTTTTTAACGGGGTTTTCCCTGTTTTTTGGGGAAAATAACCCCGCGCCCCCGGCCCGAATTACCCCCCGTCGGATGGGGGGGGGGTTTCGGTTTTTTAGGGGCAGCGGGTTGCCACTTTTAGCTGCGCCCCGGGATGAAAGGGGGGGGCTATGGGGCCCCGGTGTGGGCGCTTTTAGGCGTTCCCCAGGCGGGGGCGCGGCGGGGCTCAAAAACCCCAGGCATGTACGATCGGAGTCGGAAAAATGCGGCCCCATTGGCGCTCGGCAGCCCCCACAGTTAGACTGGTTTTTTTTTGGTTTAAAAGCTCGGCGGAAAGGTTAAAAATGAAACGGGGAAGTAACAGAGAGGAAAAATTTTAGGAAGTCCCCAAAAAAATTTCGGCGCTCGTCCCGGGAGCTTTGGGGAAGGGTTCCCAAAAAATTGGGCCTTTTTTTAAAGGCGAACAAAAAATTTTCAGAAAAAAGCTTAAACCTCAAAATAAAAAAATACATTTTTAAAAAAACACTTTTCCCCAAAAAACTAGAAAAGGCGCAATATCCAAAAAACAATTTTTCCCTTCTTTTTTTGGATTATTGGAAAAACGGGAAAAACAGTACCCCAAAAAAAAATTGGGGGAAACTATTCCTCAAATTGGCCCCCGGCAGAAAAAAAAGGAAAAACAAAAAAATAGGGGAGGGGGGGGGAACAAAAGGGGGGACCCATTTTTAAAAAATATGGAGAAATTTTTAACCAATCAAAACAAAGGCGGGACAGTTCCAAAAAAACGGGAAAAAAAAGCTGAAAAGAGTGATTGGGTTTAGCTAGCGGGGGCTTGGCTATTCCCGCCAAAAAGGGGGGAGTATTTTTCCCTTTTTTAGTCTATGGAGAGATCGGCGCAATGCAATCTCGGCCTCAGCGCCTGCGGCATGGAGTATGAATTTAAAAAAAATTAAATTTTTTTTTAGTTGTAAAAAATTTTGAAAAAAAAGCTGAAACCTTCTATAAAACATAATCAATAAAAAACCCGAACAAGCGTTTGTCGCCCAGGGCCGGCGTACATCGGGAATTGCGAAAATAAAAAAAATTTTCCGGGGAAAAAAAAGTAATTCAAATTCTTTTAAGCGCTTTTTTCATTGGGTTTGGAAAAAGCCCGCCCCTCAGAATAGGAGCGACAAAGACCCATTTATCCTATGGAGAAGTTTTGAACCCAAACAAAATCAAAGGGGGGACAGTTCAAAAAACAGTAAAAATCAGAAAAAAAGCTGATTTTGGGTTTGGGTAGAGGGGGTTGGTTTTCCAGCCAATCAGGCACCCAAACTACTTCTCCATTGTTGTCTTGGAGAGATCAAACGCAATGCAATTTTCGGCGCCCCAAAAACCGTGCGGGGTGGAGTATGAATAAAAAAAAAAATTTTTTTTTAAGTGTAAAACATTTTCAGATAAAGCGCTGAAAATTCTATTAAAAAAAAAGAGTTTTTAAAACCCTAACAACGCGTTTGTCGCCGGGGGCCCGGGGCCTACATAAGGGAAATTTTTAAAAGAGGGAATCGCCGGGAAAATTTCAGTATTCAAATTGTTTTTAAAACCCATTTTCCCGAAAATTGGTCCGGGCCCCGAATTGGGGGGCCCAAACCCGAAAAGGAGGACAGTGGCCCCTTTTAACCTATGGGGGAGAATTGACCCAAACAGAATAGGAGCGAAAGGGGGGCCCCTTTAAACCCATGGGAAAAATTGACCAATTTTTATTGAAGGCGGGACAGTTCCCAAAATACAGTAAAAAGGGGGAAAAAGGCTGGGTTGGTTTAACGGCGGGGGTTTGTCCGCTTTGCCAATTTAGAGAGCGGGAAATTTCTCAAAAGGGAAAAAACGGGGGCTTTGTGATTGGCTTTGGGGGAACCAAGGGGGAAAGGGCCCCAAAATAAATAAAACTGTTTTACATGGCCGAAAATTTAAAGGGTAAGACTAAAGAAGTTGTCCCGATGTGTATATAAAATTTAATAAAAATATGGGGTTAAAAAAAAAAAAAATATTAAAACAATAAATCATGTTTTTTTTTATTTTCGTTACCCAAACAAATTTATCCTTGGGCCCAACGGAAAAAAAAAGAAATAAAACCCGATTTTTTTTGAAAAAATTTTTTTTTTTTATTTAAACCCCCCAAAATTTTTATTAAATTTTTTATACCCCCCCTCCCGGGCAACTTCGGCAAATATTATCATTTTTATTTCGGCCCCCCGTAAAAGTTTTTTTTCGATTGCCCTTAGAAAAAAACCCCTAGGAGGGGTCGCTCGCTTCCCATTGGTTCCCAAATAACAGCGCCCCTTTTTAAATTAGCCAATTTCCCAAAAAGAGCTCGCTCGGCATTTTTTTTCCCATTGTTTCTCTATGAGAAAGTTGCTCGGGGCTCTGATTGGCTAAGTGGACGAGCCCCCGCCGCTTCAACCAACAGCTCTTTTCTGCCCTTTTTCTGTATTTTAACTTTTCCCCCCTTTGAATATGATTGGTCAATATTTTCCATAGGTTTTGAATAGGTCCCTTTTGCTTTCCCTTTTTGATTGGTCAAAATTTTCCCCATAGGTTTAAAAGGGATTTTTGTCCCATTCTGATTGGTGGGTTTTTTGGCCCACCCAAAAGAATAGTTTAAACAATTTGAATTTTTGTATTTCCCGGCAATTCTCTCTATTGAATTCCTTATGTAGCGCCGGCTCGGGCCCCAAAGCGGTTTTTTCCCGGGGTTTTTTTCGATTTATTTTTTTAGAAGGGTTTTTTGCCCTTTTTTCCGGGTAATGATTTAAACCTTTTTAAAAAAAGGAAATTTTTTTATTTATTTTCCTGCCCCCATGGCGTAGCGGCCCAGATTGCATTGCGCCGATTTTTCCATAGACTTTCAATGGGGAAGTAGCTCGGCCCCTCTTTTTGGTGGGGTAGCCCAAACCACCGCTAGCTCAGGGAAAACAGCTTTTTTTTCTGCATTTTTACTGTTTTTTGAACTGTCCGCCTTTGATTTTGATTGGCCAAAACTTCTCCTAAGGGTATTTAAGGGTCTTTGTTTCCCTCCCTTTTTCTAAATTTGGGCGGGAAAAAACCAGCCCCAAACAGAAAAAGCGTACCGAATTAAAATTTCTGTATTTTCCGGCAATTTTTCTATTTTCCCAAATTCCCCATTTTGGCGGTCTCGGCGACAAAGTGTTGTTCGGGGATAGAATTGGGTTTTTTGGTTTTTAGAAAGTTTGGGGCTCCCTTTTTTAGAGAATATTTTAAAAAAACTAAAAAAAAATGTTTTTTTTAAACTTTCTCCAATGCGCAAGGGCTGGGGAGCCCTGATTGCATTGCCCCCGATCTCTCCAAGACTACAAAAGGAAAGGGAAGTTTAGCCCCCCCCCTACTCAACCAATCAGCTCTTTTCAGCAGTTTTTAAATTTGTTTTTTTTTTGGAAAAATTTCCAAGGGGGCCCCTTTGATTCTGATTTTGGGGTTCCCAAAAAGTCTTTCCCAATTAGGTTTTTTAAATGGGGTTCACTGTCGCTCCTATTTGATTGGCCCGGGTTTCTGCCCACCCAATGAGAAAAAAAAAAACTTTCAGAATTTGGATTACTGTATTTCCCGGCCCAAATTTTCCCAAAATCCTAATTTTGAATTAGGATATTGGAAAGGGGATTTTTTTTTTATGTATTTTTTATTTTTGGGTTTCAGCTCCCTTTTTCTGTGTTTTAAAACCCTTTTATAAAGGCGATTTTGATTCATAATCCCCACCGGGCATGTGGAATGATTTTTCGTGTTTTCCAGAAATTTCGCTTTGGAAAAAGTTTTTTTGGCGCAGTCCCTTCTTGCGCCTAAGGGCCCCCACTGCACCCCACCCCTGGCGAGGCGCAGGGAATTTTCCCCCAATGTTTTTGAGCGGCCTCCTCGGACCCGGGGAATTTTTTAGGCCCCCCCCGCACTCGCCTCATCCCCGCAATGGCCCAAAAAATGGCCAGGCGCAGCGGACTTTTACCCGCATGTATGAGCGCACCTCCTCGGGCGGCGAATCATAGGCGCAGCGCCGCACTGCGCCTAAGTCCCGCACTGCGCCTCAAACACTGGCGAGGCGCGGTGGACTTTACATGCTATGTATGACGTGCCCCAGTGCCGACATAAATCAGGCGCAGATTTCGCCGGAAAACCGGCGGAAAGGTGCGCCCCGACGTGGCGAGATTCATACATGTCGCCCCAAATGTCAACCGTTTGTACCGCCTGAGGCCTAAATGTGTAGAAAATGTTGTTAGGTATCTGGACTCAGTTCTAGCTGATGGTAACCTTTGTTAAGTTCCAGCTTTGAAAAGATAGTTGCTCGATTCAGTAAATTAATAATGTCATGTATTGTGGGAGAGATGTGTCTTTCTCTCTGAATGGCAGTATTTGGCAGGTGCATGTCCACACAAAGTCTCACCTGGTCGGGATTTTTGGGTTTTGGAACAACAACAATTGGAGAGACCCATGGAGAGAGGCCTGTAACAGTCTCAATAATATCATCATCTTCTAAAGATTGAAGTTCTTTTTCCACCTTCTTTCTCAGATGAAATGGAATGTGCCTGTGGGATTGTGCGGCTGGACGAACATTTTCGTCCACATGAAGATGTGCTTGAAACTCCTTCAATTTTCCAAGGAACAAAGTGGAAAATTCATTAATCACAGTTTGTACATCCTTGTCAGCTGGACCAGTTATTGTATGAATGATCTGAATGAGACCGAGCTTCAGGGCAGTGTGGTAGCTGAGAAGGCAGCCTCTGGAGCCTTTTAAGATGTAAAAACTTGTTTTCTGTGTCTTGCCCTTGTAGCTGATTTCTGCTTAAAATTTTCCCACGGTTGGTAATGGGGTTTGAGATCCATATGGGAAGATTTTGGTCTGAACAATTTCCAGGACAGGCTGTACCTGCAATTTCTCATATGTATCGCTGTCTATGATGTTCACTGATGCCCCAGTATCAATGGTGAAAATAATATCAGTTTTAAGAACAGTGATTATAACACTTGGAGACTGTAAGGATTTTGGTGTAGAAGTAATGTAAACATAGTCCTCACTTGTGGTAGATGTCTCCTCTGCAGTCTGATGTATGACTTTTACATTAGCCTGTTTTGCTGGACTTTAAAGATGTTTGATAAGTGTTGAGCTGCACATAGCTGCAAATTGGTTCTCTTTACCGCATTTGCTGCAGGTTTGTCCTAACACTGGACATTTATTTGCATGAGGAAAGGCTTTCCCACACCGGTAACATTTTTTCTGTTTCGGGGTTTCAGCATCTGTAGTAGCTTTATGTTGGAGGGTATGCACCTGGATGTCATCCCTCTTTTTCCATCACAGTGGCCTGATGATCTGCTATTTCTATGGTACGGGCCATTTTGAGAAGGTCATGCAGAGAGTAATCCTGCTGCAGTGCTTTGCCTCTTATAGTGGATGATGTGCAAGACACAATGATTTGAGTTATATTTTCATCATCAACATCAGTAAATGCACACCCCTGTGCTAGTTCCCTTAAAGGGGTTGTCTCGCTACCATGATTGGGTTTTAATTAAAAGATCTTTAAAAAACAAGCAGATTTGCAATATATGTTCATTACAAATGTCCTACTGATTTTGAGTTATCCCTGGTAGTAGGAGTACATCAGCTTCTCAAATCACTATATCAGCGGACCTGTTGATTTTTATCTCACTGGCTGTCAGTGCTGGTGACTCATCAGCTTCTGAATACAGGTCAGAGCACAGAGCCCCTCCCCCACAGTATGCTTCTGGGAGGGAAGGGAGGGGAGGCTCTGGCTTCTGTGTCTTGTGTGGATTAACCCTATGTTGTGCCTGCTCCCTCCTGCTCTCTAAAAAAGATTGAGGAGGGCAGAGATAAGGCTGATCTGTGGTCAGTAGGATGTGAAGCAGTGAAGTGTGTTAAATATAATCATGATGTGTCTTTTGGAGCTCTGACTAAAACTAAAAGAACAGATCAGGGAGGCATGTGAACGGTTCATATCCCTCCTGCTCTGCTGTATTAGTGACACATCGTGATTATAGTAACACACTTCACAGCTGCCAGGTGTCTGTTCGACAGGGTTTGTTTGTTGTTGCTTGAGATGTCCGTGGAGATTTGTATGCTAAGCAGGGGGTATAGGAACACTTGCATCCCCCCTGCTCTGCTATTAGCATACACAGCTTCACAGACCTCTCCACACTCATAGATCAGCCCTCTCCCTGCTGTCTCCTGACTCTGTGGAGAGGAGCAGCAAGAGCTCAGCCACAGCAGCACAGTGCAGCTGATCCAGCAGTGAGCAGCAGATCTAGGCAGGCACACACAGGGTTAACCCTGGCAGCAAACCCCCTCGCCCTTCCCCTGCTGTAGAAGTTACTGCAGTTGGAGGAGGAGAGCTGTCTGTGTGCTGAGGGGAGGGGGGAAGGGGGAGGAGAAGAGGCAGACAAGAAGCACGCCCCTGAATTCAAAAATCCTATGCTGCCAGACACATTGAAGTAGGCTGAAAGCCTGTAGTGAGACAACTCCTTTAAGCGTGTGATATGTGTCCATGGATTCTTCTGGAAGCTGTTTAGCAATCCTGAACTTGTATCTCTCATATCTGATGTTTTGCTTAGGGTTGAAGTAATCTGTTAGGGCTTTGGCGCAGCGGCTATAAGTGTCAGTGTTTGTAGCAGGTAGGGTGCTGTAAATGTCATATACCTCTGTGCCAGCATAGTGCAACAATAGAGCTCTTTTGCTTTTGTCATCTTTTATGTCTATTGCTTCCAGAAAATTCTCAAACCTGTGCCTCCATTTTCTCCAGTTATGAGCCAGGTTATGACTGTCAGCTGTATCAAACTTTGAGAACATGTGCATATAGTCTGCCATCCCACCTGTATTCAGTAATGCAGTATAGGAGATAAGTGTGCAGGTTTCTGGATACAGTCCTTATATGTGGATCTGTACACACACTCCTTGGTATCCGGATTATGCAGATGGAAGTCAGTACTCACATCACAGCAGAACTGCCAGGCATTGACAGTAATACACCCAAAGACACCAATTTTTAAGGGTGCCATGAGGGCTGTACTGCTAGTGATCAAGTTTTATTGAAAAAAGGGGCCCACTGATATAATAATAAGAAATGGTAATGGTAATCTGTTTTATTACATTTATGGCTGTTACCTCTGATAACATGTTCATTTAAGTGTGGTTTAAATTTGAGCTTACAATTTTGACACCTTCTTTAGTCTATTTATAGCTAAGTGTGTACTTATTATTTGTTCTTTCTACTTTTAGTACTAGACTTCTAAAATCTCATGTTAGTGTTCTATTTATCTAGACCTTATTTGATTTTTTTCTGTTACTCAATGTCCTTCTTAGGCTAAAAAAGGAAATTTGATCGTTTTTCTGTGCAGTGGAGACATAGCCTGAGAGTCCAAAAGAAAGTGTTTAGAGGAACATAAAACCTCAGTCAGATGCAGACATCTTCCATACAGAATTTGTAAGGCTTATTTTCTAGATGAGTATGAATTTACTCAATGCCAGAATTACCATCTGAAAGACCCTTCCAACTATTAAGGATGTGGTTTTATGTCTGCGTTCAACAGTCTAAGAAAGAGAAGAGCAAGTCCTTACATCTTTACCTTTACCTGAAAAAATATGCATGTTTTTTAAAGTACTACCCTATAATTCATTCAGTTGAAGAATATGATAGCAAAAATTAATCCAAATTCCTCAATGTAGACCAAGCAGAGGAACAGAGAATAGGGGCAGAGAAACACTAAGGGGGACATCTAAGCAAACTCACAAGGACGAAGATTTTCTTTTGCCCCATAAAAAACCAATAAAACTAAATGTGAAAAAGGGCTCCGGGCCCAGATGGCATACACCCAAGAGTTTTTAAGAGCTCATTGGGTTATTGGTTGCACCTGTTTTTGATTTTTGAGATTTTTCTGGGACTGGTAATGCCAAGACTGGTGCAAGGAAAATGTAGTTTTCCCACCCTTCAAAAAAGGCCCCAAAGTCTTGCCTAGGAAATTTAAGACCAAAAAGTTTAACATTATTGTGGGAAAAATGTTTGAAAGGCTCAAAAGGGGACTGTATACAAAATATGTGGCAAAATAAATTTTATAAGTGTTTCCCAGCATGTTTTACTAAGGACAGAAGTTGTAAACCCAACCTGATCTGTTTTTTGAAGGGTTAATAGGATCGGGATGGGGGGGCCTGTGAATATGGGGTTTTTAGATTTGCAAAGGTGCTTGACACTGTCCTTATGAAGTTTATTGGGTAAATTAAAAAAAAATCCAGGGTTTTTAGAAAATAACGGGTGTAATGGAAAAAAAACTGCTATGGGAAATCGTACTAGAGATTTGGTGGTAAATGACTCCACTCTGAGTGGCCCCCTTTTTTTATTCAATGTTTTTTTTAAAATGTATAGGGGGGGATCAATAGCACAGTTTCTTTTTTGCAGATGACACCAAGTTTTGTTTTGTAGTGCAATCAATGGAAGATGCCAAAATTGCAAAAAACCTGGACACACTGAGTTTTTGGGGCCTTAAATTGGCAAATGAGGTTCAATTGGAAAAAATGTAAGGTTTGCATCGGGTACGAATAATCCAGGCTTCATAGCCCTAGGGGGAGAAAAACTTGGAAAAATCATTTGTTTAGAAAGATCGGGCTTTTGTAGCAAGATACAAAAAGCATGCAATGCAATCAGCGCCTCTAAGGCAAGTTTTGGGGTGTATTAAAAAGAGGCATGGACTGCGGGAAAAGGGAGGAATTTTTTACCGTTTATAAAGCATTTGGTGCGACCTACTTGAATATGCTTTTTCAGTTCGGGGCCCCAGTTTATAGAAGAGATGTAAGGGAGCTAGAGAGAGTACAAAGACGGAAACCAAAAATTTAAAAGGGGGGAATGGACATCTTAGTTATGAGAAGGAGGGATAGTAAAGAAACTTAAATTTGTATTGAGAAAGACGGCTTCGGGGGGACATGATTTTTTTAAAATATAAAAAGGGTTTCCTACAAAAAGTATGGGTAAAAATTATTTCATGTAAACCCCCTCAAAAGACAAGAGGACATTCCCTTCGGCTGGAGAAAAAAAGGGATTCAATCCCAGAGGAAAAAGCTTACTGTAAAACTGGAACTGTGGAAAGCCGCCTCAGGAGCTGATCACAGCAGGAACAATTGTGAGTTTCAAGAAAGGCTTAGATACCTACCTGAAACTAAAGAATATTAATACACACGCAGCAATTTAAAATTCTGGATCTTGGCTGGTGGCGGCTTTGGGGTCAGAGATGGGGTCTCCCCTGGAGCAGATTGGTTCTTCCCTTTGGGGTTTAGGGCATTCCCCGTGGAAGGCTGGGCTTGAAATCCTTGTCCCCCCCTTCCCCCACATTTCCCCCCCCCTTCGCTGAATTTTGATGGAATTGTGTTTTTTTTCAACCGTACTATGTAACTATGTAACTCCCCATTCATTTTTTCAGAGCACTTTATGAAATCAAAGAGGATCTCTGTTTGGTTGGTTTGGTCAACAAAGAAAGTCAAAACCCAAAAAAGTTTTCAAAACATGGACCCTAAAATTACACCGTTAAGGGGCCAAGGATGACTCTGAGTGGATGACTCTTTTAAGCTATTTATGCAGACAGCAGAGAAAGTCCTCTGCTTTAAGCATATTTTTTTACCCATTAAAGTGGATCAGTCAAATGACTGGATTCTGCTTCTAAGTAGACAGGGCAACAGCTAAATTGCCATGAAGGACTATTGTTTATCCTGAAGGTGGCTCTAATCTGTGTAACCTCATGGATAACTGCATAGAATTCACTTTGCAAAGAATATATTCTACATCCTCTACTCAGTGTACTACAGCAATTACCTTATAGGTGCCGCTAAAGGTTCAGACACCTCAGAATTTAGGATAGCTGTAGAAGTCTAGGCCCATCTAAAGGAGGTCCTTCCAAGAATCCTAAAAGGAAAAAGGATGTTTTACTCCAAATATCCTACTTTTGGGATCATCCAGTTTTTTGGCTTTCTGTTTGGATAAAAGTGTTTTCAGAACCTGGATTCTAAGTATCAGTGAAAAAAGTTATGCGCTAAACTTTTTATGTCATGCAGAGGACAAATTCAAAGTGACTTCTCATTTTAGACTCCAAAATACGTCTCAGAGAGCTCTGTTACACATGAACAGTCTTCGCCTGTTGTAACTGGCTCACTTCTTAGAAGAGGGATGAGAGCTTTATTATCCTGTATTTCTTGTTCCCAAGTCTGCAGGGAAGATGAGAATGCTTATAGTTGTCCGATGTCTGAACCAATTTATTGTGAAAAAGTAGTTTTGTATGGAAACCATTTCAATCTGTAAAGACCATTCTCATAAATGGAGATGTAACGACATCACTAAATCTCAAAGTAATGTTATTAATTGAAAGCCAACATTTTATATCTACATATTAATATATAATGTACTTGAGTTTAATCACTTTACATTGTGTATTTTTGTATTTTTGACCCAATGAATGGATGTTATAGATGATACATTGACCTATTCCCTCGCTAACCATATAGTCTGTGCCATTTCTTGCAATATTTTGTAGAATCATTAATAAACATTAATAACAAATGCATATATATATATATATATTATATATATATATATTATATAATATATTATATATATTAAATATTTACTATATATACTATATATTATATATATATATTAATATATATATATAATTATATATAATGCAAAACAAATTTATATTCCCACACACCACTCTCAGACATGTTTAGACATGGGAGTTTAAAGTAATCTCTTGTCATGACTCACTGGGCACTGGGTCCTCTAGCTCACTCTCAGACATTAGTGTAAAGTTACGTCAGATAGCTGAGTGTAAGGAGCCCTCCTGGTTTCCACTTACTGTATATACCTGTATAGGGATCTGGACTTCATTGCAGGGGACTCCTGGGCTGCTACCCCAACATGGTCACCCTATGTTAACATGTAATATCCAGGTGCAGTACCAGGGAAGTAGACAAGAGGTATAGTCAGAGAGGGCATAGGTCAAGGCAGGTGCAGTTCTTTTCTGGTCAAATACAGATCAAATGTCACGGAAAGCAGTGGAAAGTTAGCAAGACCAGGAAACAAGCCAAAGCCAATACACATGAGATAGCTAAGGAATGCCAGGAATAAGCAACAAAGATCAGGTACTAAGGTGGGAGCCTGGGGGAGTCCTTTTAATTAGCCACAGAAGACCTGTGATAAATATATTTTGTCTTTGAACCAGGAAATCTTCTACCAGCCCGTGGAGAAGTGAAGTCTACCAGTAGATATGATGCCAGCTTGAAAGAACACCAAACTGAACAGATTCCATTTCCTTTGTGGGATAGTGGACCAGCCTCATGGTGGTCACTAAGTAAAATCATAACTAATTGTAAAATATTCTGTTGCATTCTGCTGTTTGGCCACAAGATGCCACTGTTTCCGGTTTTTGTTATTTGCAAATTAGAGAACTGTGATAACTGACACTCAAGACAGGAGCCATTTTGGAGAAGTAGCGAAGACACAGAGAGATCAGGAGAGGACAGAAGCTGAGCGAGGATCGACTCGGCTTTCTCTGAATCTGTTAGGCTCTGGACTGTGAGTTGCTCCAGAGAGAGAGAGGAGTCTGGCTCTCTACACTCTGCAGAGACTAAGAAGAGCGGCTGCATTTGGGATATCGGCTCCATCAGCAGGAGTCTTCACCTCAAGCAGCAACTGCCGGCCATCGAAAAGGTACCTTAGTCACATTGTGTGCACGCCAACGAACCCAGGACTGTGTGCAGGTCTGTAGTTAGTTAGGGCAGGTTTGGTTCCAGGCCATAAGGGTTACCCAAGTACACCCTCCTAATTCGGGCATTTGAAGAGGGCTTGTTATAGCACTGCTATTCACATGGAAGGTTCGCCTGCGAGATAATTTGTATTCAATGTATATTTTGGGAGGAAGCGGGTAAATCTGGATAAGTTGTAAGCTGCTGTGCTGCACTGTGAGCACTTGAACGCCTTTGTACGGTATTAAAAGGTAGAGGGTGTTCGACCTTTCCGAACCCCACAGGTAGGTAAATTTATTGTGTATCCTGAGGACATACTCCAGGAAGCGCGCTGTGCAGCACAGGGGCCTGGGTACAAGTTTGTACACAAGTGTTAGGTGGATTTGTTCATCATACTTTCTTAAAAAGTTCAGTAAATCAAACTATGGTTGAACTGGTGTTGGAGTAGTTTCTTAGTCCGTGACTTCGCTGTATTCCGGGAAGCCTACCTCGGTGCACATCTACAAACAGTAAAAGCCCCTTGCATTAGACACCTTATTAATTCTATGAAGTTGCTTCAGGCCAGCTTTTTTATTCCCTTCAACGTTCATGATACCAAGGATATTGACATTAAACAAAAAACTATGGACATATGCTCGTGCCTGTGTCAGTTTTCTGGTGTACTTTGAGCCAAAAAGAATATATGAACAGGTGCCCTCCAAACTTTGGTGCAATAAGTGCCTTTGTAATGCGCCAAAGACACTTTTTGGTGCGCCAAAGATTAGGGGCGTTCTGGGGGGGTGTTGCACCACATTAATAGAAGTAGATACATTTACGATTCTTTAACGCCAAACCTAGGCGCAGAACAGTTAGAACAGCCGGAATAGATTAAAGGTGGTGCCTGAGCCTGAGTTGTCGTATTGGCCCTAGACTGTGCCTGTATGTATGACCTACCGAAGTACAGGTTCATACATTCTGGTGAATTCTACACTACTTTAAAGCTTTTTAGCGCCAGGATTCATACATGTCACCCTATGTGTAATCAATGTGGATGAGCTAAAAAAAAATCTATCTTGCCATTTACATATATCAGGGCAACAAACCACATAAAACACAAACATATCAAAAAGGATATTTATACATGATTGAAATAAGTTAATTAACTCTTCCCACACAAATCAAAAACAATATCTTCCCCAGCACAGACCATGAAATGGGACCTTGCTGTAGTCCAAAAATGAAAGAAGTATGACATGCAAATAACAAGGGACAAATCTTGAATGACAATATGAACATAGAGAACAGCTGTATGCAACCAGTTTATACACCTAATAAACAATGTAACTGCTAGGTCAACATAGTGAAGAAACAATGATCATGCAGAGGCATGGGGATGAAGTAGAGCATGTCTCCAAACTTATCACCACTAAGGTTTCATCAAGCAATAGTTCGTTAAGTATGAGTAATATTAAGCAGTTGTTATTTTGGCTATTGCATTTGACTAGTTTCCATTTCCTATTTTGGTATATAATGTTACCCCCTATATTGTTTAATAGATGGATAATGTATATATGGTTGCATAGTGTACATTTGTATGTTTCATGTGTCTACGGTTACATCTGTTCTGCATGTTTATATTGCCATTCAGTATTTGTCCCTTGTTATTTACAATTCATACTCATTTCATTTTGGAATACAGCTAGGTTACTTTTCATGATTTGTACCGGGGGAGGAATAGTTTTTGTGTGGAAATAGTTAACTAAGTCATTTACATCATGATATATTTTTTTATGTTTATTGAGTGTTATTAGATATTTTGCTGTCCTGATATATTTGCAGGGTGTGTGACCACCCTACTAGTGGTCTTTGACATATTTAATGTATATAGATATGTATGTGTGTAGGTAATTATTGATGATGATATGACAGTACACTTCTAAGGGTTTACCGGCGCTTTAAAGGGGTTTTACCATGAAAGCATTTCATGCTTGGTTTGTCCTGCTTCAGCTTTGTGTGTTTAAAAGGGGCCATGTATGATTTGTTTGAACTGCATAACATGTGACCCAGCAGCCTTGACATCACCATGCCTTTCTCCACAATGTGCTCACTCTAGTCAAACAAAGGTCTGTTTATGTAAAGGGCTGTGAGTAGCTACAATGTAGCTGACGGGTTAGCACTTCTGTGTTTCAGTATAGGGGTCCTAGGTTCAAATCCCTGCATGAACCAAACACATGGTTCTTTCTTTTTCTCAATTCACATACCTGATTGATGTTTTTTTCTTACTTGTATTTATTTGCACTGTTTGACTAAGTACTAAAGAGTACAGAGGACAGGAATAGAATGAAAGTATCTGGGGTTGAATACTTAGCAGTGAGTGTGTGTAATTACTAAGCAGGGAAGAGACTGACAGAAGCTGCCTGAGAGAAGAGGAGATGTCTAAGCAGGGACGGGACGATGGCTAGGCAGAGGTAGGCTATAGCCTATTGTGCCACCTCTGCCAGGAAGAAAGGGGGCACAGTTTAATATGTGAAACTTTTCTCCCAGCAGTGCACGGCAGGCAGAAGCCGGCTACTGCTGCTCTGTGACTGTCATTCTTCCAAGTGCCGCCCCCTTCATCTCTTCTCCGGCCTGTGAGAGAAGGCGGCAGACGAACATTCAAATCACTTCCTCCTCCGACTACGAGCATACGGGAGGAAAGTGAAAGTCCGAGCTGGTGAGTGCGGCAGCCACTGTCCCGGAGCTTGTGCAGAGAGGGATCGTTCATTCTGAACTGATGACAGCCTCTCCTGCACAAAACACTGATAAGCAGTGAGGAGAGGACTCATTGGTTCACTATGAGCCCTGCTGCTCCTCTCCCCCCCACCGCCCACCCTGTGGGCTCCTCCAGCTCTGCCCTATTTTAACTCTCTGGTGGCTGGACGGGCTCCACACTCAGAGAGCAGGCAGGGTGAAGTAATGACCCCCTCCCACCACTGCATCTATTTATATTGAAAGGCTATGTCTCCACTGCATCGGACAAAAAACACCCGAAAGCGGGCGTTTTTCTTCCAGTGCAGGACCGCGGTTTGTGTCATGCTTTGTACAAAAATCACAGTCGCTTCTCGTTTTCCTGACATCGCCCATACATTTGTATTGTATGGGAAGACGACAAGAAAACGAGAAGCGCAGGCGTATTATACACCATGTTGTGTGTGTGTGTGTGTGTGTGTGTGTTTTGTATGTATATATATGTATATATATATATATATATATTTATATATATATATATATATATATTATACACACACACCTCTCTATCTCTATCTCTTTTCTCATATGTATAAAATATACATGCATTATATCAAATATACGGTATACACTCAGTTTTTGTTACCCATAGCAACCAATCAACCCATAGGAACCAATAAGAGCTCAGCTATTATTTCTTCTACTGCACTAAAAAATAAAAATAAAAGCTGCACTCGGGTCGGTTGCTATGGGTAACAGAGGCATCACCTCAGTATTCAGGTTACATTAGTCTGTTTTGCACTTTGTGATAAATAAGTAGGTTTTGGGTTGCAGTTTGGGCACCCGTTCTCTAATCGATTCGCCATCACGGCACTTGCTGCTGCCTCCTATTCCGCTGCGGAAAATAAATACTTTTAACCCCTTCCTGCCAACCGGTCATAATAATATGGCTCTTTGTATCCCCCCCCCCACTCCCCGGGCCAAAGGTTTTTTTTTATTGTTACATCTACATTGACTTGTGAGGGCTGTTATTTTGCCGTACAAGATGAACTTTCTAATGATGTCATTCACTGTACTACAGAATATACTGGGAAACCGCAAAAAAATTCTAAGTGGGGCAAAATGTTATAAAAAAAAAAACTACTTACGCCATGCTTGCAGGTTTTTTTTTTAATCTCTACAGCATTCACTGGTATAAATAATGTGTTCTCTGTATTCTGCAGGTTGATTGAAGTCCAACAATACCAAATATGTAGGGTTATAATCATGTTTTAGTACCATAAATACCCCAAACATCTACTCTTTAAATTTTCAGCCAATAACTTTTTTGTTCGTCCCTCTGGGGAATTGAGTGAGGGAGCATTGTTTGCAGGTTGATGTGTACTTTTCATTGGCACAGTTTTGGCATACATGTGACTTTTTGGTCACTTTTCTTTAATTTTAGAGGATGTCAAATGACCAAAAACCCAAAAGCGTAAAATGATTTTTTTTTCTATTACAATGCTGAGCATATCGGATGAATGGTGGTATATTGTAATAGATTGGATTGTACGCGTTGATACCAATTATGTGTAACTTTTTTTTTTCTTTTGTAAGATAGCAAGAGGGGAGGCATTTGAACTTTTAATATTTTTTCTATAATACAGGGAGGGGGGGCACCATTTGACCCATTTGCCTAGGGCACCATAATGTCTTGTCCCGGCCCTGTGTCTAAGCACGTACGGCCAGGGGTCTTGTCACTGTTCATAACCTCTATATACGAGCTCTACACTAATAATCACTAAGGGAGCAGATGAAACAAAAATGGTACAACAGTTTTAATAATGATGAATTGTGAGAAGGTTTATCATTTAATTTGCAAGCTTCCCATATTAATTTTACTTTCTGGTAAAACCCCTTTAAGCAACACAATACTGCCGAGACCTGCAGCCACTTAGAGAGTGACAGTTACTAGGAGATGGAGAAGGAGAGCCAGACATCTTTGGCTCAGTACATGTTGTTGAGTTGTTAAAAGAGAATCAAGTTAGTAGCTGCAGTTCCAGCATAAGGGGTCGTCTACACACTTGCTGGTGGTGGCAGAGACAGTACCAGCTAGAAATACTTACATAACAAGCAAACCACAGAGCAGCAAGAGTGAGATACAGCCAGACAGAGGCAGGCAGAGAAAAGTGAGTGACAGAGTTTGTGACATGTGCTTCAGGCCTGCTGGTGATTGGGCTATGGGAAAGCTCAAACCATGATGGCTGGGAAACGTTGCACTGCATCTGGTGGGTTTGCAGTAATTGGGTGAAAGGCTCCAGTTACTCTTTGGAGTTTCAGAGACTATTCTCCAGGAAGAGAGTGTGACAGTAGCTGATCAAGAGAGGCCAGCTCCGTTGGAATTAGGAAAGGCCCTTTGTCTGAGACTTGGAAAAAGTTTATGACGTTGCGACAGACAGCCTGCGTACTTACACCTGTGCCTGTATTGTACTTTGGAAAGAAAGTATGTAATTTACAATTAAGTGAGCACCGTGAGCAAAGCCTTAAAAACCCCAAATGCTGAAGAGTCTGGTTACTTCTTTGCTGGTGCACTGCACCTCCCAACGCACCACTGGTAGGCCTAACACCTAACATCCCCTTGCACACCTACCACCTAGGTTATGTCAAAAGGAGGATATGTGATAAATGTGTAATAGGTGTGGGACCCACCTCCGGGACCTACACCTATCTTGAGAACCTAGAATTGTTTGAGTTAGAAAGGTGGTTAGAATGCTCCCATAGATTTCAATGGGAGCTTTGAGCACAACTAAGCAGTTCTGGGACCCGTTCTTAAGATAGGCAGAGGTCTCTGTGGTGGGGCCGGCACCTATCACACATCAATAGACATCAATGTGAGTGCTATGAATATCCCTTGAAAATAAGGACTGGAGCACTGGCATAGCTGGAGAATGTAATATATGGTGCTCACTGGCCCTTTAAATTAACAAGTACCAGTGCACATGGTAGGGGTCAGCAGAGGGATTGCAGCCTTTATAGGATGCCAGCAAGAGCAGACTAAAGCCAAAAGTAATTGACTTCATAGACTGGTGATCAGGCAGTTGGACATTAGCAGGAAGCAGGCTTGTGACACTCTCAGTCTATGTTTACGGCTACCAAAAAGCACAATTAAGATAGTCACGATATTCAAGAGTATAGAAAAAAAATGTAAATATTTTGTATCGATAAAATAACAGAAATATAAAAAGGGTATTAGGAAAACCAGGTATATTAAATACCACAATAAACACACTCCAAAGTAGAGAATAAAGGATACAACAATGCCAATTTTGAAAAAAGAAATCCCAGTAAATAGCCATGGGTATTGAGAAAGTAAAATATACTCAATGGTAAATGCAAGACCCACTGTAAGAAAAAGGGCATAAAAAGTACCTAAACCAATTTTGACAACCTCCATGGCTATATGCAACTGTATGCAAAAAAGTATGACTCTTAGAAGACAGGATTAAAAAAAAAAACCTGCAGTCAACAAAATTCACTGTATCGAGAATGGGCTAAAAGAGTGCATTAAAAACTGCTCAAAAAACTGGATGTGTGAATCTAGCCTAATGGTTACATATTGATCTGAGCCAAAGTATGTGATATTTGATCCCTGTGTTTCATGGTTCATCTGCTGTAATTTACCCAAAATGAGACGATAGTGGTGTCTTGGGAGAAAGTATTAACACGTAAATATCAGCAATTTGATATTATAGGTAATGGTCCACAATTATCTAGACGAGGCTCCAGATGCTGAGTGTGTTTGTAATTTAGGGTATCATTGGGAGGAAATTGCTGCACCTTTTCCTTATAACTTAATGTTGTATAATTATGGAGAGGCATCAAAGCATCTTCTAACCTTTGTTGCCATGGTGACTAGCCCCAGTAAAGCGGCGCTGGTCTGTGAGCGCATTCGCTGTTCTGTTGTTGGGAGAAGAAAGAAGAATGTCTTCTGTGAGCAGTGCAGATGAAACAGAAAGACTGATAAGAGTCCATTTGCTCCAGGGACTGCCCCGGCCAGAAACATGAAACAGGCAACTGATAACAAAAACATGGACAAAAGAGAGGGCGGAAAACGTAGAGGACTTTCAGTTTTAGTGGAAGTAGTGAAATGATGCTCTCATTATGTTTTCTGCCATACAAAAGTCACATATTTTTGCACAAACCTTAATTTCTGGCTAATAAAAAATGGCATAATTCTGATACATATTTAAGATGGCATTTTGGGTGGATTTTGTATTTCATACAGCTTTCTAACTTGCATTTTTTCAGCCATTTTTCAAGTCCTAGAAAGAAGCCTATATGCAAATGTTCTTAGGTTGGGTTACCACGTTCAGGCAACATTTTTAGATCTGTAGAAGTATAAAGTGAGTACACCCTTCACATTTTTGTAAATGTTGTATTATATCTTTTCATGGGACAACGCTGAAGATATGACACTTTGATACAATGTAAAGTAGTCAGTGTACAGCTTGTAGAACATTGTAAATTTGGTGTGCCATCAATGTCTAAACCATTGGCAACAAAAGTAAGTACGCCCCTAAGTGAATATGGACAAATGTGCCCCATTTGGCATTCTCCCTCCACTGTGTCATGTGACTCATTAGTGTTACAAGCTCTCAGATGTTATAGCTCTCACTCTCTCATGCTGATCACTGGAAGTTTAACATCGCACCTCAGGCAAAGAACTTTTATGAGGATCTGAAAATAAGAATTTTCCCTCTACATTAAAAAGGCCTAGCCTATAAGAAGATTGCCAACACCCTGAAACTGGGGTGCCACATAGTGGCCAAGACCATACAGCAGTTTAACAAGAGGTTCCACTCATAACAAGCCTTGCCATTGTCGACCAAAGAAGTTGAGTGCATAATATCCAGAGATTGTCTTTTCAAAATAGATGTATGAGTGCTGCCAGCAATCCTGCAGAGGTTACAGGGGTGGGGTCAGCCTATCAGTGCTCAAATCATATGCCACATACTGCATCAAATTGGTCTGCATTGCTGTCATTCCAGAAGGAAGCTTCTTCTAAAGATGATGCACAAGAAAGCCCGCAAACAGTTTGCTGAAAATAAGCAGACTAAGGACATGGATTACTGCAACCTTGTCCTGTTGTCTGATGAGACCAAGATAAACTTATTTAGTTCAGATGGTGTCAAGCGTGTGTGGTGGCGACCAAGTGAGGAGTATAAAGACAAGTGTGTTTTCTACAGTCAAGCATGGTGGTGGGAGTGTCATGGTTTGGTTCTGCATGAGTGCTGCTGGCTGTGTGGAGCTTCAGTTCATTGAGGGGACCATTAATGCCAACATGTACTGTGACACACTAAAGCAGAGAATGTTCCCCTCTCTTTGGAAACTGGGCTGCAGGGCAGTATTCCAACATAACGACCCTGAACACACCTCCAAGATGACCACTGCCTTGCCATAGAAAATGAGTATAAAAGGTAATGGACAGGCCAAGAATTTCTCCAGACTTGTACCCTTTTGAGCATCTGTGGGTCATCCTCAAATGGCAGGTTTGACAAACGCAAGGTCTCTAACATCCATCAAATAATAAAAATCAGACATTGCTTTTTAATTATGGTTCAACCTAAAAATTAAAAAAAAACTAGTGAAATTAGCCTGGACAAAAATTATGGTACCCTTGACTTAGAATTTGGTTGCATAACCTTTTGAGGCAGTTACTGCAAATAAATTATTTCTATAACTCTGAATGAGACTTCTGCACCTAGTCCATCTGCATCAGGTTTCAAGGTGCCTTCTCTAGACTGGTTCAGCTCTATCCACAAATGTTCAGTTGAATTTAGATCAGGGCTGATAGAAAGCCATTTCAGATTACTCCAATGCTTTGCTGTTAGCCACGGGCAGCACATTTTGCTCCAGAATGCCTTGATAGTCTTGAGATTTCAATTGTACCCTGAACAGATTCAAGACAGCACGTGCAAGTTGTAGCAAAGCAGCCACAAAACATAACTAAGCCTTCTCCATATTTCACATTAGTTACAATGTTTTTGGTTTTTAATGCTTTTTTTTAAATCTGTGAACACAGCGCTGATGTGACTTGCCAAAAAGCTCCAATTTTGTCTCATCTGTTCAAAGGACATTTTCCAGGAAGCTTTGTAGCTTGTCAATATGCATTTTGGCAATTTCAGTTTTGCTTTTTAAAATTTGTATTAAACAGTGGTTCTTTCTCTTGAAATCTACTTTGGCAAAGACAGTGACGACTGGTACAATTTGACACTGATGTACCTTGACCTGGGAGTTCATCTCTGATATCTTTGGAATTTGGGCTCTTTGATTACCATACGTATCATCTGTTTTTTCAATTTGTCATACATTTTTCTTAAACTTCTGGATAATAAGTAAAACTATAGAAACAGGAACATCAAGATGTTTGGAGATGGTCTTATAGCCTTTTACCTTTAACATGTTTCTTTATAATTTCTTCATAATATCCTGAGACAACTTTCTCCTTAGCTTTCTTTGCTCCGTATTCATTATGGACACACCATGATATAAAACAGCACAGTGACTACTTGTCACCCTTTAAATAGGCAGACTAACTCATTACAAGTATGAAGACACCTGTAATGCCAACTACAGGTCATACCTTAGTTTAACATGTCCCTAACATGTCACATTATTTTCAATCTTTTCTAGGGGTATCATCATTTTTTTCCAGGTCAGTTTCATTATTATTTGTTTTATTTTTTGGTTGAACCACAATGATTTGATTTATATGATTTGTTTTTCAAAAATTTAAAATTTTTATTACTTTTGATTTTGGGCAATTTAAATTTCAGTGACCATTGTTTTTCTTTCTTTAATGGAATGGTACCAACAATTTTATCCACAATTCCGGAAACAGAAAGTGCTTGGTGTGACTTGGTAGAAGAAAGGGCCTGGTGCAGCCTGGTAGAAGAAAGGGCCTGGTGCAGCCCAGAAAAATAAATGACCCTTGCACGCCCTGTGAAAAAAAGGGCCCAACACGTGGGAAAAAAAAAAAGATGAAGGTCCAGAAAAAATTTGGGACAGGGTTGACCTGTATAAGAAAGGGCCCTGGCACGGCATGGTATAACAAAGGACCCTAAAGTGATCTGGTGCAAGAAAGGGCCAATATGTAGTGTGTATATATTGTCTGTGAGCATATATAATGTGCATGCATATGAAGTGTGTATATATTGTTTGTATGTGTATTTAGTGTATATGTTTATCTAGCATGTGTGTATACAGTTTGTAGTTTTGTGTGTATGTGTGCAGCATGTGTGTATAGTGTATGTGTATATAGTGTGTGTGCACACGTGTTTGTATAGCGTTTTGTGTGTATAGTGTTTGTGTGTGTGTGTATATATAGTGTATGTGTGTATAGTGTGTGTGTCTGTACTGATGACTGGCTGTTAGAAGCTGAGGTGGGCTGAGGTTGGCTGGACCTGCACATTCTCCTTTCTGCACTGGTACCTGGTCCCGGCGCAGTCGGGTGGCACTGGGGCTGTTGGTGTCTCAGGAAGAGATCCAAAGGTTATTGGGTGCGGCAAGTTTTTAAAGGGGCCCCGAATCCAACCCCAAAACAGGGGGAGGGGAGCCTGCTATTCACTTGTTACACTGTAGTCATGTGAGGGGGGGGCACATAGTTTGTGTCTTTAACTGTTTACTTTCCTGTCTGGTTTGCCTCCTGCAGTACTTTCTGTTTAGCTTTCACAGAATTCACAGAAACTTATACAGGATGTATCATTTAGTCGAAAGAAGGGCAACCTACATAACTCAGCTACCCACCTATACTAATTGGAGTCAGAGCCAAGGTATAACAGTCCATTGGTTGAATGACAATATACCGCAGTACACAAGTACCGTAGAATATTTTATTAGCAAACACTTGCACAAATAGCCAGGTGAGATAGAAAAAAAGATTTTAAATATTACCACCATGAAAAAAATTCTGAATTGTGCCTTTGTCAGTCATCTCACTTTTGCTATAAAATTGGAATTAAAGATGGACAAAAAGAGTCTTATAGTACCCTAGAACAATATCTGGAAATCAGATGAACACAAAAAAAACCCTAATCACATAAAAGCATAGCCATGACGCAACTTAGCTGACAGAAAGAGGTTATTGGTCTAAGAAAAAACTAGTAAAACACATTAAAGGGAACCTGTCACATAGATTATGCCCCTCATGCTGAGAGGCAGCACAAGCTAGTGGTCATACCTTCTGTATCCAGCGCTGTAGTATTTTAGAGCATTTTACCCATCAAAATCTTATTTATGAGTAGGTGTTAGCTCAACCGCACCAAAGGCTAGCTCCGCCCACTTGACATTTAATCACTAGTTTCTACCTATTCAAAGTAATAGGTTGTCAGTATGAAGGTGGGCCGGGGCTAGCCTCAGTGGGGGGCGGGGTTTAAAAACTGACAACTCATAAGGACTCTTTTCGAAAGAAACCTCTTCTTGGCTGAAACTGCAGTGATTTCAGGATTAAATACAACTAAAACTGGCAGCATCTTTACAGAATAAGTGACACAGCAATGTAAACATCAGGTCTGACACTTACCTTGTTTCAGGTCCCTCATGCCAAGGGGTCAAAAACTATGTACAGGTTCTCTTTAAACTCTTTATAAATCTGGTATCGGCAGAATCTGGTATTGGCAGAATTCTACTAATTACACTCTATCATTGTGTAAGGGCACACTAAATAAAATTAAAACATAACTTTTATTTAGACCAAATAAAATATTTGTGTATCAGACAGCGCTAAAAAGGAATAAAGTGTAATATATAAGCCTCAATGACAACACTTACCCAGGGAAACAGGATTTAAGGTAACCCAAAAGTTAGAGTATTGAGGGATAGTTCTAACCCTAATAGCCCTCAAGGTGTTCCTAGTGATACCCTATCCTGATATACGGGAATATACACATCCTGATAAGGACGGTCCCCGACTGGGAACCATGACCCTGGTGTAGCTTACCACTAACTTGCCCTCAGCTGTTTTATTGTAGCATAGGTTAAGGAAAATCATGCCTTACCTACTGAACTCCCGAACATGTTTTGGCTGCACTACCCGAGATCCTCCTCAGGTGGGACAATGATTGGTAGAGCTAGAAAAGATTAAAGGAATATATTTATGTTTCTCAAGAAGAAATAAGTAAACAAATGTGCAATGATCTTATCAAAGATTAAATAAGGTGGTGAAAATCATCTTACCTACAAAAGTTGCGGTCTAAAATTCCATGGGAAAAAGTAGCATATGGCTCCTAGTATCCTGACACAGCTATGATATGCTGTGTAATGAATTACAAACTGGCTCGCATTTAAATGAGCCCCGCGCTGTCACATGTGTCTGAACGACCAATGCATGCCATTACAGATAGGCAGGAAATGCCGACACCTATTTAGAGTAAGGCCCGGCATATATGTCGCCATAGCGACATTAGACGCTCCTGCACGTAGGGCGGAAGTGGCCGTATTACATCCAAAACGAGGCTTGAATCGCGGGAACTTCCGTCGTGTGTCATCGCACTCCGAAACCGGATGTGACGTTCCGGAGAGCAGTGGTTGTATCACCATATTCATAAAGATATACTACCACCAACAGGAAACACACCTCCCTTTACTGCCCATTCTGGGATACATAGGGAGGGTTGATCATTGAAATGGATGATTAATGTATACATGGCCGACACCACAATCAGCAGTTAAAAGCAGGTATTGCTTCAAAACTCAGTGATCAAACTGAAGAAAGATGAATATCATGTAATCCCTCCATAAAGTATAAAAATAGCCATAACTGATATAGCATATCAAAGTGGTTAATACTAGACATTACAAAAAGCATTGAAAGTTAAGTTGTTCATTCAGGCCAATGGGTTGTAGCGTCTTTAGTGTATAGATCCAGAAGCTTTCCTTGCATAACAGTAATTTGTCAAGATTCCCTTTACAGGGATGAGGTTTAACCATATCTATCCCCATGAATCTTAGTCGTTGGTGTGTGCCATTATGTTCAGACCAAATATGTCTGGAATTGGGATTGTCACTTTTGTGCCGTATATCACCTAAGTTGTCTTTCACCAAACCAACGACGGCGGAAACTTCTCGGATGGTCCTTCCACAAATGAGTATTCCTATACCCCCACTGTGGAACATTTACACGATAGATAATACCCGTAGTTTTACAATTGATGAAATGTCGGATATGGACATTCGTTGTCCTCGATTGGTTGTTTAGTAAATGTCTTCCTGTTTCCACACAAAATTGTCTAACCCGACACAGCACGTCACAATCTAAAGGCAACCGAGGGATTGCCCATTTCTAGCCCAACGATATTCTGCTTAGAGAGAGAGGGGCACATTTAAAACTGTGAGCCTACTTTGTAAATTCATTCACACAGCAAACCATTAGCTGTGTCAGAACACTAGGAAGCCATATGGCTACTTTTCCCCATGGAATTTTAGACCGCCAACTTTAGTAGGTAAGCATGATTTTCACCACCAATATATGTTAATCTATGACTAAGATCATTCGGCACATTTTGTTTACTTTACTTTCTTCACTGAGCACATATATATTACCTTTAATCTTTCTAGCCTACCAATCCTTGACCCCTGAGGAGGTTCGTGGTAGGGCGTCAAACATGTTGGGAGTTCAGTAAAGTAAAGGCTGATCATTATTTTCTTACCCTATGCCTACAAATACAACACTGAGAGGCAAGTTAGGGTAAGCTACATCCAGGGTCAGGATCCAGTGGGGGCCGTCCTTAACAGGACGTGTATAATTCCGTATATCAGGATAGGTATCACCTGAGGAAACACCTTGAGGGCTATTGAGGGGTTAGAACTATCCCTCCAATAACTTCTAGCATTTTACGGGTTACCTTAAATACTGTTTCCCTGGGTAAGTGTTTTCCTTTTTAGCGCTGTCTGATACACTACAAATATTTTATTTGGTCTAAATAAAAGTTATGTTTTAATTTTATTTAGTGTGCCCTTCCACGATGATATAGTGTATATAGTATACTTCCTAGGCGTTTGTGGAGAATTGCCTCTAGTCTTTGTACCATAGAGGCTCATATATACAGAATTCTACTAACTCACAAAATGAAGATAACATGTCATGTGAGTTCCCCAAAAAAACTATACCCAAATAATTGTGATCCAATTGCTTTTTTTCCCCTGCTCGCCCTAAATAATTTTTTGGGTTGGGGGCAGACACCTTAGCTGTATGGGCTCCTGAAATTCCTGATGGCAGCCCTGGGCATAGCCCGTGATTATGGCCCCATATGGAGTCGTCACTCCTTGACATCCTGGGGTAGGCTAATCAAGAATGCACAAGAGGCCTTGATGATAGCCTTCCAGCTGCTTTGCAGTGTGTCCATAAATAGAGTCCAAGCCCTGAGTAAGAAGACCATCCCCAAGGCATTGGAGAATCAGAAAGCTGACTAGGAAGCTAGAAAGGCAGCCACGAGGGAAGTAGAACTTGTGGTCACAGTAGCCATGCACAGCTAGCACTAGTAGTGATCACTAAAGTTTTCAAGGACCTCCAGAACCATGCCCCAGATAAGTGCATGGGTGGTGGCAGGAAAGGAATAATGAACAGAGATTGGCTTGCAATTAGGGATCTTGCTAGGCCTGCCTCAGAAAATGTATTTGTAGGGCACGCTTAAAACTACAAATGTTGTGAGTCAATCTGATTGTATGGGGTAGAACATTCCAAAGAACCGGACCAGCACATATGTAGTCTTAGAGGCAGGAGTGGAATGTTCAGATGGAGGAATTTAAGATAATCTGCAGACTGTAGAGTCCAGGTAGGGTGGTTGACAGAGATGAAGGGGGAGATGTAGGGAGTGCAGCACTGTGGGAAGATGCTTATCTGTTGATAGTGATTAGTTTAAAGTGTATTTTATACTAAACAGGCAACCAGTGCAGTGACTGGCACATTTTATATGCTTTCAACAGAGACAAGGGTCTGCATAAGCATTATGACCTGTCCGTGGCTACAAAGCCCCATTTTATGATCAGAGGTAAGTTTTTCAGCATGTTTTGTGCAACGGTAAGCTTCTTCTTTAAATCTGACCAAGTACAGTGTCTATTGCGTTTTGCATCTATGTCTACAACAAATGAGCTATCGTGCTCATGGTACCTCTGTCACTGGTTGTCCAACCTTGCTTGAACTAATTTTCATAAGTACTAACCATTGCCTATCCCTACGGGACTTGTCATTTTGGAGATGTTCTGTCCCGGTCACCTAGCCCTCACAACTTGGCCTTATGCTTCTAAATTTTTTCTGCTTTCACATCAACTTCTATAATGACCTGGCGTCACCTGCTGTCTAATATCTCCCACCCCTTGTCAGGTACCACTGTCAAAAGATAATGAATGGTATTCTTTTCACCTGTTTGTACTTTTAATCATTATGCTGAACAGTCGTGTATCCAAACCAGAAAGGCCCAAGCCCTTAGAGTAATTCCTAAGTTATTAACACCTTCCATTAGCTGAAAATAGTAAATGAAAAACATACAGAACACCCACAAACACCATACAAACTACAGAATCCAGAATAATTTTCTTATTACATTTGGGTCTTGTGCCCACAAGCAATTACACTTTTTTATATGTAACAAGACTAGGGGAAACAAATTTGAGATTCTGCAGCAACAATGGAGCCGCTGGGGACCTCAAAAGACGGCTTTGGCACAACAATGACATATAACGCTGAAAGCTGAATGATATCTGTGGGATTTGGAAAATGCTGCACCATATGTTGCTGTTCTACTTAAAAAAACAGAGAGCAATAGTAAATGTGTAAAATTCTGCCTATAATAAAAGCACAATATCCACTGTGGGGCTGGTAGATTAAAAGTAATATACAAAAAAGCAACGACCCAATTAAAAAAAATTATCTATATAATAGTCGCATTTTGCCTGTCAATATGTGAAAAGAAATATTAATGTTAGTGCTCCCCTTTAAAGGTTCAAAGGTATGCTCCTTCTGTGTTTACAACAGTTTCAGATGCAGTTTTTTTTATACACATTAAGCCCAAAGAAATGTACTTAAAAAAAAGATTTAACCTTATCTTGATACCTCATGTATTTATGATCCATTCCCAGCTTTTCTGTACTATGAAAATTTCGCATAAAAAAAAAAAACCTCTGTTATCACTATTGGACATTTTGTGGAATTACCCACAGAGTGCAAACTTCAGGCAGCAATTGTCACATATGTGAATACATACAATAGAGATGAACAAAACAAGTCATGTTGCAGAACTTTAATAATATAGGGTGATTATTCCTGATTATTCTGACTCATTAATAGAACACCAGAACACCAGGCAAGTGTGACCTGAGATTAACTGTATAAGATTAACTGTATAACTCCCCCACAGTATATTGAGTATTAGGGTTTTCACCTAGGAGATCATTTTTTCAATGAAGAACTGAAATGGTTATAAAGCAGTATGTAGTTAAATATAGACTCAGGAAATGGTGCGTGACTTAATGGCTGCCATTCCAGCCTAGTGCTACTATGTATAAATTGCTACTTATTTCGATGTAACTGGGGTCAATGCATCCTTTCAGGACTAATGAATATTATATGTCCAACTTTAGTGGATATTAACTAAGCTATGTATGCTCAGGGCCGGGACGATGGGTAGGCCAAGGTAAGGCGAACCGCGCTAGGCGCCTACCTCATCCTACCCTAAGGGTCGCCGTCAGGGCCCCGACCCTCGCCGTGCTCCAGGCCGCGCCGTGGCCTGAAGCGCCGGCGGTCTCTGGTGACCGCTTTCTTGCGGAGCAGAGAGCAAGCCTCCCCGCTCCGCAGACATGTGTCGGCCCGCTCCCACGGAGGATCGCTGGATTTCCTCCAGTGAGGCTGCAGGGCCGACACTGCGGGGGCCGGCGCGGGTCCTCATAGCGCTGAGGACCCGCCGCGGCCCCGTGCTCCTCAGGCCCTGCAAAGCGTCGCGATGACGTGAATGTCCATCGTCGACCTGCCGGTCTCCTCGGGCGCACAGCGCTTCACAGGCCGTCTGCGCCCCGAGGAGCTGCCGGAGGAGAGCCGCGGCTTGAAGAGGACAGAAGAGGCGCGCGCGTACCCGGGAAATTGTGTAAGTTTTTATGTTGTTGTTTTTTAAGTGCCTGCCTGGGGCCCCCTATACTGCCTGCCTGTGGCCCAATATCGCCCGCCTGCGGCCCCCTATAATGCCTGCGGCCCCCATAATGCCTGCCTGCGGCCCCCATAGTCCTGCTGCGGCCCCCAAAAATGCCTGCCTGTGGCCCCCTATATCCCAGGCCTGCGCCCCCTATAATGCCAGCCTGTGCCCCCTATATCCCGCCTGCGGCCCCTCTAATGCCTGCGGCCCCCATAATGCCTGCCTACGGCCCCCATAATACCTGCCTGCGGCCCCCATACGCCCTGGCTTGTGCCCCCTATATCCTGCCTGCGCCCCCATAGATGCCTGCCTGCGGCCCCCATAATGCCTGCTGCGGCCCCCATGAATGCATGCCTGTGGCCCCCTATATCCCGCCTGCGCCCCTATAATGCCTGCCTGGTCGGCCCCCCTATAATGCCTGCCTGCGGCCCCCTATAACGCCTGCCTGTGGCCCCCTATATTCTGCCCTGTGTCCGCCCATACACCTGCCTGTGGCCCCCTATAATCCGCCTGCGGTCCCCCTCTAATACCTGCCTGCGGCCAGGCCCTATAATGCCTTCCTGGTGCCCCAATATGCTGCCTGGTGCCCCTATATGCCTGCCTGGTGCCCACCATAAGCCTGCCTGAGGTCCCATAGTCCGATTACTATGTGTAGGGGGGGGGGACCCCAACCCCTCCTACCTACCAGTACACGAGAACACACACCACCACACAACAGATTCCGCCTGCCGTGAGCCCCCATAAAACGGGCTTGCCTGTGGCCCCTATAATGTGCATGCCTGCCGGCCCCTATAATCCTGCCTTGTGGCCCCATACCCTGCCTGTGCCCCCCATAGGACGCGCCTGCCCTGTAGGGCCCCCATAAGGGGTGCGCCTGCCTTTAGCCCACATATGCCTGCCTGAGCCACCATACGCCTGCCTGAGCCCCCATACGTCCTGTCCTGAACCCCTAGCTATATAATTGGCCTTGAAGCCCTACTAAATACCTGCTGAGTTCCCCCTATATATATTATACATACCTGGAGTCTAATTGGACAATAACAATAAAAACCTGTGCTGACTGATGGGAACTTATATACCTATAATTAAGGATTTAACTGGAAATGTGAGTGAAATCTAGAGATATTTGTGTCCAAATCCTCAGGACAGTCTTGGCCGGGACAATTGAGGCATGAAGGTGTGAGAACCGGATGGAGAAGAGAATGCGAATGGAAACGACTCAGATTCAAAAGAGTACGTCTCCCTGGTGAGTCCCCACTAAATTTACGGCATGTGTAATCACTTATAATTTCTGCAGAGCCATACATACAACTAGAAATCTCGCCGCTATCTGGTCACTGTATGGCTTTGTATATGTAATCAGGAGCCTAGTGTACAGCTTGATAGTCACAACATTCGGGGGTTTGCGTTCTGTTCAGTGGACTGGCAGAATTAATTTTGATCCTTAAGTAGTAAAAGTTTAGGGTCTTGGTTTGTTTATGAGTATATTTAGTAAACAATCATTCGTCCCGGTAGATTTGCTCCCATGTGTGGTGGATTATTTTATTGACTGTTTATTTTATGGGTATTGCACTGTCATACGAGGGAGCGATTTTTGAAAAGTGCAAATTTGGTCCAGTGTGGCTGATTTCATTGATGGCAGTGAACTGCGAGGATATTGGACGGGAGACTATTGGAATATGCAGAAAATTAGTGACATGACCTGGCGGCAGGGGTAAGAGGAATTAGTAGTGTGGCGTGTGTGTGGGGGTGGGGCGCCAATTGCTGTACTTCAGCCTAGGGCACCAAAATGCCTTGTCCCGGCCCTGTGTATGCTACATGTATTTACTTCTCTTCAGGTGCCACGGTTCAGTGAATTGTCTATTGTAACGTATTCCAACCAGGCCGGCTGGAAAACGCCTAGGGATGAAGGACCCTCAGGGCCCACGCGCGGGCCGCAGATTGTGCTTGCAGGCGGTGGGTTAGCCGGAAGTGCAGGGTCTCGGGTAGAAGATTGCAGGAATGGAGCCGGCACTGCAGGTGTAGCCGTTCACGGGTGACAGCCAGGTTATAGCCAGAGAGTGTGTTGGCAAACAGTCCAAGTATATAGGGGACTAGGCAAAGCCTAGCAAACAGTAATGCCAGCAGGGTGCAGGTCGCTGGTTTTCACTGTGCAAGCATCTATACGGACAGAAACCGTATGGATATGGCATCCGCAATGCAGCAGCCGAGGGGTCAAGCTCTAGTGCTGAAGGACAACAACAAACTGAACAAAAACTAGCCAGAGGGAAGGAAAGCATCCTTTAAGAGCCAGAGGTCACAGGTTAAAAACCTGGGCCGACCAAGGATCTCACTGACTCCCTTAAAGCGCGAGGATTGCGTCTCACTACACTGATTCATCTTACCTCAGTCCTGTATTTTCTTTGGTTTCACTTTGGAATTTCAGGGGCGGTTTACTGGTTCTACTCAGGCTGCATAGAAGCCAGGTCTGTAGCTATAGCAACCAGTGCTGGCAGCCTATCAGAAGAGATCAAACAGGTCTGTAGCTATAGTGACCTGAGGAGCTGAGGCAGCTCATACAAGAGGGGATATCTAGGAATAGGTAGGATACTGTTAATGGACATATATTGCAAAGTGACTTGTTTTTGCAAGATCTTTAACATAAAAAGCAATCCTTGTAGTGAGACAACCCCTTTAAGTACCATGCAGTGCCGCGCACGTGCCCCTAGAGGGAGCACGTGTGCGCACAGGAAGACAGGAAGCTGGAGGAAGCCATGGTGACTGAGACCTGCAAACAGGAGCTGGGACAGGTGGGTGAATAGAGCCAGAAGCACCAGAGACACGGGCACGCTGACGGTCCGTAGCAGGGGCCGCAGCATGAACCGTGACATCTATGAGTTTAGAGAACACCCTGAACAGTACATTTTCCTAAACAGTGCTTCTTTCATCTACCTCTTGGAAAAGTATGTTCTCTATTAAACTTGTACATTGTTCTAGTGATACAAAGCATTGTTGCCTGGACACCTGGAGGACCTGTCTTTGTGTTAGGATATAAGTACATAGAAGTTCTACTATATTATTGCTCCCATGAACAAGTATAGAACTATTTTAATAGTTCCCTCTTTGGACTTACTATATTCCTGCTTCCTATGGACAAGAATTGAAATACTAAATAAGTGCCCTCTACAGTATCTCATAAAAGCGAGTACGCCCCTCACATTTTTGTTAATATTGTAACACTTTATAACACTTTGATTCAATGTAAAATAGCCAGTGTACAGCTTGTGTAACAGTGTAAATTTGGTGTGCCCTCAAAATAACTCAACACACAGTCATCGATGTCTAAACTGTTGGCAACAAAAGTGAGTGCACCCCTAAGTGAAAATTGACACATTGGACGACATGTATGATTTTTGGCACCCAAGCGTCATTTTTTTGCGTGCATTAGTAGCATAGAATGCACCTCAATCTATGAACCTATTCTACTGCGGGTCATAGATTTAGCGCTTTCTAGCTACTAAGTGACACTTCTGGCTCAGATAAATCACTTTTAAATTGGTCTACCTGTCACAGCAGTAATGCGCCTGAATTTTCCGTTCAAAAGTCATACATGTGTAGCTTCATATGGTTGTAATGCGGCACACCTCCAGCACGCCCCTCGATCTCAGGCAAATTACAAATTGTCGTAGGCGCTTTGTAATGTGCCTAATACTGGAGTGCACCTCATTAAAAATATAGCGAACAAGGCTGTGCCAGTTTTCGGGCTAAAAAGAAACCAGACTTCTGGTATACATTTGAAACCAGAAGTTTACATACACTATATAAAAAGACACACATGCATGTTTTTCTCACTATCTGACATGAATTTCAAATCTCCACACAATTTCAGATCTCAACACACCTATATGGTGCTCTCCTCAAGGAGAGATATTCCCCTTTCTGAGCCAATCATTTTCTCCCACCCAGACAGCCAGTAAGCTCTGCTCTGCACTGATGAGGGGCAAAACCCCAAATCAGCTGTATGAGCGATACTGGCTTCACTAATATCCCTTTTGCTTTCTAAAGACTTAGTGATTCAAAAGCAAATTGAGAATTTGTTACATCCAATAGACAGTGCTCGAGATTCTCAGCTTCTTTCCCATAATGCCTTGTGATATCTGATATGAAATCAGAATAAACTTTGCCCATTTTAGATCAATTATAATTACCAAAATTATTTTTATTGCCAAATGCCAGAATAATGAGAGAGAGAATACTTAAGGCATTTTTATTACTTTCTGCAAAGTCAAAAGTTGACATACATGTCATTAGTATTTGGTAGCATTGCCCTTCAACTGTATGACTTGAGTTAAACGTATTGGATATCCTTCCACAAGCTTCTCACAATAGTTGGTAGGAATTTTGGCCCATTCCACCTGACAGAACTGGTGTAACTGAGCCATGTTTGTAGGTCGCCTTGCTCGCAACTGCCTTTTCAGCTTTGCCCATAAATTTTCAATAGTATTGAGATCAGGGCTTTGTGATGGCCACTCCAAAACATTGACATGGTTATCCTTAAGCCACTTTGTAACCGGTTTGGCAGTATGCTTCGGGTCATTGTCCATTTGGAAGATCCATTTCCGTCCAAACTTTAACTTCCTGGCTGATGTCTTGAGATGTTGCTTCAGTATAGAAGGGGGGGTACTGTCACGTTGTGTCGTCTGGCTCTGGCCGTCGCCGACGGCCGCTGTGACCATAACTGCGGCTTTGCTTTACCCTGTGTGAACACTGTCCTCTATCTTGGACTTTAATTGGATCCTGGCGAACGCCTGTGGCCAGGAACTTTCCAGCACTCTCTGGGTTAATCTATTCTCTCGGTGATTGACAGATTCTGCTCCCTATCACCTCTGCTCTGTTTCCTCCCCTTCCCTATTTATAGCCACCACTTCCTTCCCTCCTTGCCTGCTATAGGTTATTCCCCTGTAGTTCGCCGGCAGTTCTTCTGTAGTTTCTGTGCTCTACTGACCTTTCGCTTTGGACCCCGGTTATCCTCTTTTGTCTCACGTCTCTGTACCTCGCTGCCCGTACTGTTGCCGACTTTGGACCTCCCCCAGTTACCCTTTTTGACTCACGTCTCTGTACCTCGCTGCCCGTACTGTTGCCAACTTTGGACCACCCCACTACGTTTATTGTTCTGTGTCTGTTTGTCCTGTCTGTGTCGCACCTATATCGGTGCAGCCATCAGTCTTTCGGTTGGGGTCGGCCTATTAAGGAGTCGGGATCCCCAAAAGGCAGGGACAGGGGCTGGGATCAGAGTCAGGGCCCACTTGTCTGTGTCTGTGTGTGTGTTCCTGACCGGTCCCTGACAGCAACATTATCTTTTTTCCTCATGATGCCATCTATTTTGTGACGTGCACCAGTCCTTCCTGCAACAAAACAACCCCACAACATGATACTGCCACTCCCATGTTTCACAGTTGGGATGGTGTTCTTAAGCTTCCAAGCTTCTCCATTTTTCCACCAAATGTAGCTATGTTCATTATAACCAAACAGTTCAATTAAACCACAGGACATGTCCTGTGTAGGTCTTTGTCCTTTTGTGCATTTGTAAACATTATGGGCCACATGTATGAACCTGTTTAGGTCTAAAACTCACTTAGGTTACTATGGGCAAAAGAGTGAGTTTTAGATCTAAACAGTTTTCATATATGTGGCCTTATATGTTTCTTTTGGAGTAATGGCTTCTTCCTGGTAGAGTGGCCTTTCAGCCTATTTTGATACAGTACTTGTTTCACTGTGGTAATGACAATCTTCCGCTATCATCTTCACAATGTCTTTTGCTTTTGTTCTTGGGTTCTTTGGGTTGATATGCACATGTTGGACCAAAGCACGTTCATCTCTGAGACACAGAATCCTTCCTGAGCGGTATGATGGATGGACATTTCCATCTTGTTTGTACTTGAGTATAATGGTTTTACAGATGAACGAGGCACCTTCAGGTATCTGGAAATTATACCCAAAGATGATCCAGACTTGTGCAAGTCCACAATTATCTTCTGATATCTTGGCTGATTTCCTTAGACTTTCCCATGATGTTACACATAGAAGCAGTGTGTTTCTGGTATGCTTTAAAAAAATACATCCACAGGTATGTCTCTAACTCAAATGTTGCCAATAAACCACATGAAATCATCATGTGGGCTGTCCAAAATTGTTTAAATGCATAGTAATCCTACTGTATGTAAACTTTGCAGAAAGTAATACAAATTCCTTAAAAATTCTCTCTCTCTCTCATTATTCTGGCCTTTGGCAAATATAAATAACTTTGGTAATCCTAATTGACCGAAAACGAGTAAGGTTTATTCAGATTTTATGTCAGATAGTGAGAAAAACATGAATATGTGTCTTTTTATATAGTGTATGTAAAGTGTCAATATTTTGTGTGGCCACTATTATATTCCAGCACTGTCTTAACTCTCTTGGGCATGGAGTTCACCAGATCTTCACAGGTAGCCACTGAAATCCTCTTCCATGATGACATCATGGAACTGGTGGATGTTAGAGACCTTGCACTCTTCCACCTTCCATTTGAGGATGTTTCACAGATGCTCAATAGAGTTTAGTTATGGAGATATGCTTGTCCAGTCCAACACTTTTACCCTCATTTACTTTAGCAAGGCAGTAGTCAACATGAAGGTCTGTTTGAGGTCATTATCATGTTGGAATAGTGTCCTGTGGCCCAATTTCCAAAGGGAGTGGTTCATGCTCTGCTTCTGTATGTCATGTTGACATTCATGGTTCCCTCAATGAACTGTAGATCCCCACAGCCGGAAACACTCATGCAGCCCCAAACAATTGGAACTTCCACCACCATGCTTGACTGTAGGCAAGACACACTTGTCTTTATACTCCTCACCTGGTTACAACCACACATGCCTGACATTATCTGAACCTTATAAGTTTTTCTTGGTCTCATCAGACCACAGGACATGGGTCCTTTAATTCATGTCCTTAGTATGCTTGTCTTCATCAAATTGTTTGCAAGCTTTCTTGTGCATTATCTTTAGAAGAGGCTTCCTTCTGGTATGACAGTCATGCAGACCAATTTGATGCAGTGTATGACATATGGTTTGAGCACTGACAGGATGACTCCCTACCCCATTAACCTCTGCAGCAATGCTGGAAACACTCATGTCCATTTTGAAAAGGCAGTCAACATGTGCACTCAACTTATTCGGTTGACCGTAGCAAGGCCTGTTCTGAGTGAAACCTGTCTTATTAAACTACTGTATGATCTTGATTACCGTGCTGCAGCTCAGTTTCAGGGTGTTGGCAATCTTCTTATAGCTTTGGCCATCTTTATGTAGAGCAACAATTCTTTTTTTTCAGATCTTCAGACAGTTCTTTGCCATGAGGTGCCATTTTAAACTTCCAGTGATTAGTATGAGATAGTGTGAGCGCCATAATACCAAATTTAACACACCTGCTCCTCATTCACACCTGAGAACTTGTAACACTTATGAGTCACATGACACCATGGAAGGAAAAATAGAAAAATTGCAGACACCGAACAAGCAGGGGATGTATTAAGCCATAAGCTCTGAAGCCAACAGAATTTTAAGTGCAGTTTTACATGAACCCTAAGGCAATAAAATAGTTCCCTTTTCTTTAGAGCTTGCAGTCCAATCCCGGTTACATTGACAATAGTGTTTATTAATTCTGTCCGCTACAAACAAGTAAACACAAATGAACAATTTTCAGTATCATAACCCAGAGATGGCCTGTGCTGGTATTTGTTGTTTGTGTCTTTCTTACTCGAGGCAGACCAATAAAGAGCTGACATGAATTCTATATCTCTCCAGCGGTGTAAATGAATTTAATGTCATACTTGACGACCATCTGTCTTATCTATATGTGAAGATTATTTATATTATACTAGATTAGATATACTAATATTTAGACATTGATGGTTGTGTATTGAGTTATTTTGAGTGCTCACCAAATTTACACTGTTATACAAGCCATATACTGACTACTTTCCATTGTATCAAAGTGTCATATCTTCAGTGTTGTCCCATGAAAAGATACAATCAATATTTACAAAAATTTCAGAGGTGTACTCACTTTTGTGAGATACTGTATGTACAAGATTCTAACTACTCAATACCACCTTCTATGAGTCATCGTTATAAACCTGCAACTTAGTCCTCATTGTGCGGTTTCCAAATTTGTATCAGAATGGACAAATGTGCATATGGCACTTAAGATTGACAGCTGACATCAAGTCTGATTTTAGGAGCACAATTCTTTATTTTAGTTAATCCATACAAGTTTTTATAGGGGTTGGTCTGAAGACGTGGCAACATTATAAGATTTAATGCATCATCATCATTATTACTTCACCTTTAATTAAAATTTGCAATACAATTGGTTAGTTTAAGAAACATACTTTTGCATAATACATTTTACCCTATCTTTCTTTTGTTACACTGAGGTTCACTTTGTAGCATATCACCATGCAAATCAGCTTTAATTAATGTTTGTGTCTATTGTCGAGGGGGTAGCTAATTAATCTGGGCCCATTACCCAGAGGATGCTGGGAAATAAGTGATGGAATGGTACAGTAAACATCCCTACCTCCATACATATATAAACAAATCCGTATTATCAGTGGTTACAGATTGAAGCGACAAAAAACAACCAATGAGAAAAAAGGTTGGCCAAATAACTCAGATGGGGCTTAAGTTACAAGAATATAATACTACCTCCTATGACAAAGTATATAACTGTTATATTACTACTACCCCATGTAGAAGAGTGTAACTACTATAATATTGTCCCTTATATATAAGAACATACCAGCTATAATACCGCCTCCTATGTACACAAATATAAATATAATAATGTTGCCTCCCATGTACAAGAATGTATCTATTATAATACTGCTTCCATATTCTAGCATATACCTAATATACTAATATAACATCGTCTCCTTTCTACAAAATCATAATTACTGTACTGCAATACTGCCCCCTATGTGCAAGAATATAAAAAGAACAATGCTGCCTCCCATGTACAAGAAAATAACTACTTTGATATTGACTCCTATGTATAAAAATAGAACTTTTATAATACTTTCCGCTATGTATAAGAATATAACTTCTATAATAATTTCCCCTATGTAGAAGAATAAAACTACTATAATACTGCCAGAAAATAAATAGTCAACTCACCCAACATAGCGTTGTCGTCTGTTGGATAAAGCACGGTAAGGCTAAGCCAAGCCTCCGATAACAACACATGAAAAGCAGAAACCAGCTTCACATCCAAATAGTCCCAAAGGTCATTAAAATGCTTCTTTTCATGTTGAAATCCATTCAAATTTCAATTTTGAGTACAAAAAATTGGTATGAAGAGAGTGGCACTCACATATTGTTATGCATTGTAAAGTTGCTGACATGTTTCTGATATCACATCCTTAGTTGTAGCCTACTACTTCCTCAATAACGCAATCATGAAACTTAAGGGGACAACCATCTCGAACCCTGGTCAACAAAGTCCGATAATTAGCTTATCTACTGTAGCTATATGCTGACTCCTGACCAAATCTCCATTTTGTCTAAGGGTTTGCGCTTTGCATCCTCTAATTCATTTAATGTGTTTGACACTTTGGTAGATGTTAATAGATTTTCTAGTGCCATTACGTTGGAAAATCACTTTTCAAAGTATCTGATTATATAATGGAGCACTTTACGGATAAATGATCAATGACAACACCATGAATTTGACATTGACTTCAGATTACCAGAAAGAAAGTATAAATTTTCTGGATGCCACTTTACATGGTTCGGTGGAATCAGGAATTACAATCGCCCCATATAGAAAAAGTACAGCAAGAGTTTCAACATTGCTAGCAAATTCATGCCATCGTAGGCATGTTATTGAAAATATCCTGTTTGGGTAACTTACACGAACAAATAGAGATTGCAGAGACACCATTTTACAGTATTTATGAGGGCGTAACCTGTGACAACCTGAGATCAAAGGGGTTATTCTGAAAGAACTTTACACACTGTGAGGAAGAGAATTCAAACTTTAGTTAGGAGGTGTTTATTAGCACATCATAGAAAAGAAAATGTTATGCCAGGAGACAGGATTGTCTTTTCACCACCTTTAGTCCTCAACCTATGCAAATAATTTGTATGATAAAAAAAATTTACCCTTTTTATATGTAACAGAAAGTTTACAGTATCTTCTGCAAATGGGCATACAATATGTTGCATATAGATCACTTACTATAGGTGCTTTACTGTCCCCCAGTATGCCTAAAAGTATTGCTAAAACCAATACATGGTTAGATACCAACCATGTATTGGTTAAGAGAATCTAAAGAATCTAAGAGATTCTTTAGATGCTGGCACCATAGATGCACCGCATGTCATTTTGCCAAATGTATGGATAATTTTACCTCATTTACCAATGGGAAATCGTATTGCATTAATTCTTTTATTAACTGCAATAGTAAATATGTAATACACCTGATTAGTTGCAATGTTTGCAATGTACAATATGTTGGATGTACCACTGCCCCTTCAAAATCAGGCATCTCTCTGATGCAGCTAAAACCGATGTACTGAGAGCCTCAATGGTATCTTGGCATTTCTCAGAAATGCACTCAGGGGAAACGAGTGCTATAACGTTTACGGGCACAGAGAAAGTCATGAGGTCTGTGAGGGGAGTGGCTCTCCACATAAAACTGTTGGACAGAGAATTACAGTGGATCTACTATCTAGGCATATGGGTCCTGAATCAGGTAAATGTAAGACATGATCTAGCATATCATCATTAAGATTATCATTAACCACATATGATGCATTGTTTTGTTTGTTTTTAATTACTTCTGTATGTTATATCATGTTTATAGCTGGACGGCCATTTTGGTTTCACTAGCTTGCAATCTGTTACATGACCTATGCAGGTGTTACTTAATAAGTGCGTTATTGAGGAAGTAGTAGGTTAAGACTAAGGATGTGATATCCAAAACGTGTGCCACCTCTTCATACCAAGTTTTTGTATTCGAAAATTGACATTTTAATGGATTTAAACAATAACAAAAGAATTTATTGACCTTTGGGACTGTTTGGATGTGAAGCTGGTTTTTGCATTTCATGTGTTACTATAGTACTGCCCTCTATGTACAAGAATATATCTACTATTACACTGCGTCTTATGTACAAGAATATAACTACTACAATACTGCATCCTATGTACAAGAATATAACTACTATAATACTGCCTCCTATGTACAAGAATATAACTGCTATAATACTGCCCCTATGTACAAGAATATAACTACTATAACATTGTAGACAAGGTAGAGGAGAACCAGCTCACCTGAGGATCCTGGGGCCTCAACGGAGTCACGGTAATTGGGTAGACAACTCCCAGCAGCAAGCAGCAAACAAATGCACAGAAGTGCAGACCGGCTTCACGATGAGGAGGAACGAGAGTTCATCGCAATGGGTTGCATAGGTAAAATCCAATCGATTTATTTAAATTCTTTAAAACATGTAAAAAATTAGAGAGAAAAAGTGCTAGGATGAAGATGGCTTAACAAAACAAGTAAATAGCAGGTATGGCATGGCACAAACAGCCGACACGTTTCGGGAATCAATCCCTTATTCCTGGTTCCATTGTGCATGTTGGGGGAGGGGCAGGATGTGACTTAAATAGTACACCGCCAGTGCCGCCCCTATAGCCTAAACGAATAGCCATATTGGTGAAAAATGCTTTAAAAACAAACATATATATGTAAACAATTGGCAACAATATCATCAAGAATCTACTGTTGGTAACAAAATAGCTGATAGAAACATGTATGCAACAATAAATGCAAATGTGAAAACGTATGTATAAGACTTGTTAATAGTGATACGTAATATCTTGTTGGGTGTTTAACCCTAAAGGTACACGGGTGGATAACTGAAAGATCTATAGGGGCGGAGCTGGTGATGTACTATTTAAGTCACATCCTGCCCCTCCCCCAACATGCACAATGGAACCAGGAATAAGGGATTGATTCCCGAAACGCGTCGGCTGTTTGTGCCAAGCCATAGCTGCTATTCACTTGTTTTGCTAAGCCATTCTCATCCTAGCACTTTTTCTCTCAAATTTTTGACATGTTTTAAAGAATTTAAATAAATCGATTGGATTTTACCTATGCAACCCATCGCGTTGAACTCTCGTTCCTCCTCATCGTGAAGCCGGTCTGCACTTCTGTGCATTTGTTTGCTACTATAACATTGTCTCCTACGTACAAAAATATAACTACTATAACACTGCCTCCTATATACAAGAATATAACTACTATAATACTGCCCTCTATGTACAAGAATATAACTACTATAATTCTGCCTCTTATGTACAAAAATATAACTGCTATAATACTGCCTCCTATGTACAATAATATCACTACTATATTATTGCTCCTATGTTCAAATTAATTGTACAGCATATATTGTTACTATATACTTGTCAGGGTAGTAAAATCCCACAGGCTAGAATATTACATAGAGTGAAAGCTAAGCATGTTGGTGTAATGAGATAAATGACAAAGATAGATTCTGGGTAATGTAACATGACATTTATATCATTGCGATTATAGTTTTCGTTCTTGGAGTTAATGTTCCCTCACAGTAGGCTATTGATACTCTGCACACATTACCTTTAGTCAGCACCGAGGGCTCTAAACAGACAGCTGTGTGTATCTATATATACATACATATATATGCATACACACACACATATATATATATATATATATATATATATATATAATATATATATATATATATATATAACTGTAACCATACTTTCAATAAAATGACGTGTTGTATATATATATATATATATATATATATATATATATATATATATATATATATATATATATATATATATATAGTGGCAAAGTGACTACAGGTAGTTATGTGTTTCTGCCACTAGGTGCAGTTATCCTGGTAGAGAGGTGCCACCAAGGGTCTGGTCTTGGTGGGGGGAGCCAAGGGTTATCTATCAGCAACACTAGGCTGCTGACCAGGGGCGTTGCTAGGGTCCCAAAACATCCGGGGCCCGGGCCCTTTGCATTTTGCTCAGTAGGGTGGGGTTCACACGGCATTTTTCGTGCCTCATTGTGAACTGCGGATGTGTTTTTACAGAAAAAAACCTTCTGTTCCTGTCACATATTGCACATAGCTCCAGTCCATCTCCTCAGCAGTCACTGCACAATGAAAATCAGCCCTGACAAATTTACTTTTTCAAAACCGCTCACCTCCGTATGACAGTGTAATACCCCTAAACAGTCACCAAAACATCCACCGATACATGGAGCAAATCTACCGGACGAATGATTGTTACTAAAAAACACTCCTACAAAACCCAAAGACCCAAAACTATTACAAATTTAAAGGGCTCAAATAATCCTGCCAGACCCTGACCGAACGCGACCCCCACATGTGACTATCAGCTGTACACAGGCTCTGAAGACATATACCACAGGGGCCATATAGTGATAGATGCTAGTTGTATGTAGACTCTGCAGAAATATAAGTGATTACACTGACGTTACATTTAGTGACTCACAGGAGACGTCTTTTCTGATCAGCGTCGTTCACTTTCCCTTTTCTTCTCCATCCGGTTCACACCTTCATGCTGAGTTCTCCCGGCCACGACTCGTCCCTGCAAATTTGGACACAAATATCTTAGAATCCTCACATTTTCAGCAACTTCTTACTAAAAGGGATATAAGTCCCCCAGTTAGGTAGTGTTTAGGTCCTCAATTAAGCAAGTATATAAATATAGGGTCACTTAGGCAGGTATATCGATATAGGGTCAATGTCAGGCAGGTATATTTGATATAGGGTACTGTCAGACAGGTAATTTTAAATATAGGGTCACTAGGCAGGTATATAGATTTTAGTCACTATCAGGCAGGTATATAGATATGGGTCACTCTCAGGCAGGTATATAGATATAGGGTTACTCTCTGGCAGTATATATAGATATAGGAAACTCTCAGGTAGGTACATAGATATAGTAGCACTCAAGCAGGTACATAGATATAGGAGAACTCAGGCAGGTATATAGGGGGGCACAGGCATGTATCTATGGGGCACATGCAGTTATATAGGGGTGCACAGGCAGGTATATAGGGGCTCAAGAAGGTATATAGGAGCACTGAGGCAGCATATAGGGGCTCAGGCAGGTATATAGAGGCACTGAGGCAGTATATAGGGGCACACAGGCAGTATATAGGGGCACACAGGCAGTATATAAGGGCACTGAGGCAGTATATAGGGGCACACAGGCAGTATATAAGGGCACTGAGGCAGTATATAGGGGCACTGAGGCAGTATATAGGGGCACACAGGCAGTATATAAGGGCACTGAGGCAGTATATAGGGGCAGACAGGCAGTATATAACGGCACTGAGGCAGTATATAGGGGCACACAGGCAGTATACAGGGGCACAAAGGCAGTATATAGGGGCACACAGGCAGGTATATAGAGGGCACTCAGGCAGGTATATAGGGGGTACTCAGGCAGGTATATAGGGGGCACTCAGGCAGTATATAAGGGCACACAGGCAGTATATAGGGGCACACAGGCAGTATATAGGGGCACAAAGGCAGTATATAGCGGCACTGAGGCAGTATATAGGGGCACACAGGCAGTATACAGGGGCACAAAGGCAGTATATAAGGGCACACAGGCAGTATATAAAGGGCACAGCTTTACCACAGGCAGTATAAGGGGCACACAGGCAGTATAAGGGCACAAAGGGAGTATACAGGGGGACAGGGCAGTATAAGGGGCACTGAGGCAGTATATAGGGGCACACAGGCAGTATATAGGGGCACACAGGCAGTATATAAGGGCACTGAGGCAGTATATAAGGGCACACAGGGAGTATATAGGGCACACAGGCAGTATACAGGGCACGAAAGGGAGTATATAGGGGCAAACAGGCAGTATATTGCGGCACACAGGCAGTATATAGGGGCACACAGGCAGTATATAGGGGCACACAGGCAGGTAAACGCTATAAAAATAACAACATTAATACTCACCTTAACTCCCCCGGCGAGCGCGCTCTGTCCTCTTCAGTCCGCGCTCCTCCGGCAGCTCCTCGGGCGCACGGCCTATGACGGCTGTGCGCCCGAGGACAGGCAGCGGCGTGATGAGGTCATTACATCGCGCCGCTGCCAGCTGAGCGCCGGGTCCTCAGCGCTGTGAGGACCCGGGGCCGGTCCGACACTGTCTGCGGGGCAGGGAGCGCTCGCTCTCTGCTCCGCAGAAGCCCTCGGCTGTATGTGCGTCCAGCGGACGCACATGTAGCTGCAGGGCCAGTCGGTGCTCCAGACCCACGGCAGCGGCCTGGAGCCCGGGAGATTCGGGGCACAAGGGGTTTTATTCGGGGCCCGAGCCCCGAATGAAACTACCTAGCGACGCCCCTGCTGCTGACAGCTGTATGTAGTATGGCTGATATCCAGCCATTACGGGTTGGCTTCCCCGGAACAGCTGCAGATGGGTGGGTGGTTGTTCCCACGTACAATGTCCCCAGGTTCCATGTCTGGTTTTGGGCCAGTCCCTGGATGGCTATAAAAAGCCTGTCTCTCCAGGTGATTGGGGGGCGTGGCTGTTACCTGAATGTGTGAAGCAGCAGAGCTGGGAGAGAGCTCTGGCCCCCAGAGGCTATAGGGAAGCCTAGGACACAGTGTGGACATTGTACTTTTGAAGGGCTGTGCGATAGGCACAGACTTCTGGACAGAGAGGGTCTCTGCGAGTGAGTTAGTGGCCAGACGGCCAAGGGTTTTATTTTATGTGTTTTGTTTTCCTGTACACTGTGTGCCTTAATAAAGCTGGCCGAGGCCAGTCTCAAACATTCGCCTGTGTCAGAAGATCTGTCTGCCAATACCGTTCTACCAAAGACGGCAGTCCAAACGCCAAGCGAGAATCCCCAAGATGGCGTCCAAGCAAGTGTGAGTTGTCACAATATAAGTATATATATATATATATATATATATATATATTATTATAATAATATTGTAAGGTGGCAGCTAGGAAGGTTCGTAATGGGGTGTATGTCCCAGCTAGATTTCTGGCTTACACCAGACAAAGAAGGAATAAGGAACATGTCACCAAGGTTACGCGGCCTTGGTGAGATAGAAGTCGGTCGTTTCTGTTATGTCAGCCACAGTAGGTGGTTAACATACGTTTAAACATAGTATGGTTGCTTCAGCCAAAACCCGGGACGGCTTCTATTGGGAGTAGGCAAAGCGTTGGGTGGGTGTCTACTCCTCTTGTTCCACCTGATCAGGATTTGGGCTAGCCTTTATAAGTCAGCTAGTCAGCTGACCAGGGCTGTCTGTCATACAGGTCAAGGAGTTTAGACTGAGAGGTGTATCTCATTCTGTTTGTATCTGGCATACGTTTTGCTGTATACCTGTTGTGCCAATAAAACACGGGAGGACCTGTGTTGGAACCAGATCAACCTGTCTGTGTCTCTGTCTACATTGGACTGCGATCCCCAGAGCAGCAGCTAAACGCGAGTGGAAGCTTACTATATATATTATTATATATATATTAATATTTATTATATATATATATATTTTATATAATATTTTATATATATATTAGATATATATATATATATATATATTATATTAACTCGTTTTATTGAAAAAGTACTGGTTACAATACAAAGAGAAAACAAAAGCAGATTATGCAAGAAAGAATATTTGTGGATACAGTTATTCAGTAGCATATAAGCACATTGGGTCATCAGTAAATTGATATATGGGTAAACATTTTAGAATGATAAGAAATATCACACACGTAGGTGCTGGTGAATAATTAGTTAATGGACAGTTATACTAACTTGATCAAATTTGGCTGGGCATTTTATTATCCTCGTGGGGTAAAAGGTAAAGACTGTTGTTTCCACATTCTTCATGTAAGTATGTTGGGGCCGTACCTGATACATTACTGTGCTAGGAATGATGATTATATCCTTATGTGGTGTGTTCTCTTGATCTCTGGCAGAAGAAAGTGTAAACAGGCCCCTGAACTATATGGAGCTGGCAAAGAAAGGAGAGTGGACAAAAAAATTAAAGTTTTGTTTAACTAATTTTTATTTTTATAATTTTACCTACTGCTACATGATAAAACAGGAAAGCATACATACTCTCCTGTGCATTCACCACTGTAACAGCACTACAGCTGCCAGCAGTGTCTCCCAGTCTCCCGTTTACTTCAGTGGAAGGCTTGTGACTGCTGCTGTCAATTATTAGCTTCAGTAGTTGTCATTTCCTTAACATCAGAATTTGGAAGTGAAAATGTTGTGAGCGATGATGTTAAGGGAATGGCACACGGTCTCTAGAGACACTGATTGATTGCAGCAGTCACGCACCTTTCACAGCAAGAAGTAAACAGACATCAGGGAATACCGCCAGCAGCTGCCCTATGTGAATAGTGGTAAGTGCATAGGTGAGTGTGTTTTTTTATTTTTTTTATTTTGCAGCAGTAACCTAAGAATGAAAACAGTTAGACAACTCATTTTACTACCACAAATCTATTTACTTGGAAACAGGTCCAAATCATATGTCAGAAGTCTCCATTGGCCCTATTGAACTTAGGAAAAGATGGCGCTGCAGCTCTTCCCATTTTGAAGAGCTGTAAAGAAGAAGGAAGTTCATGGGTAAAAACACTGTGAGCTGTGATTTCAATAAATAATAACAAAGTCAATCAATTAAATAGCAATTGAGTTTTGGTATTCCTTTTTTCTACAGGCTATTATTTTTATATATTCTTTTGGACTATATTTGTTCTATTTTGTATCGGTATATGCTTTATGTGTTGGATATAGGTTTGTCCTATAGTCCCTAAGTTCACCACCATGCTATCCATTGGTATTCCTTTTTCAAGGTATCCTGAGGTGCTAATTCTTTTGGTGATTACTACAACTAAATATTTTAAATCACTCACTAACTTTAATTTCAACATTTGAAAAAACATCTGACCATTGTGTTTAACCCAAGGACATAAATACAGATTTGTCCCAGCTTACCTGAAGACCAAACTTATTTACTAAGTTGATATTGTGTGGGTATCGGGTAGTAAACCTTGACAAGAATTGTAGCATATCATCAGTATTGATTCCAACCTGATTTTCCATTATAGTAGAGGTGCAAAAAATGCGGCACCCATTGCCAATCTGTGCAGCTCCCAGACATCAGGACACAAACATGCTTTGTCTCTGTCCTCATACTCCAAAAAGTAATATTCATCCTTAGACAGCTGCATTCAACTGATGGCACTCTTACAGTGTGCCCGGTATGGCTGACAATGCTATTGTGGACACTGTATGGCTGGCACTGTATGACTGGCACTGCTATGGTGGACACTGTATGGCTGTTACTGTATGACTGACACTACTATGTTAGACACTGTATGGTTGGCACTGCTATGGTGGGCACTATATGATTGTCACTATTATGTTGGGTATTGCATGGCTGGTACTATAGGGCTGTATATGATATTTCAAGAAACTTTAATTAGCAATCCAGTAAAAAACTGATTTTGTATTATCTCTGGATTTCTTCCTCAAAGTTGTATTTGAGGAATAGTAAGATGGCAGCCATGGAGACCTTTATTAGGCTTCTGGTGACTATGACTATTGGTTGGCACCGTACAATGGTCAGTAACCCTAAGTTACTGACACTTAAGTATAGCTGCAATGCAGCTAATTACAGGCTGGCTTTTTTGTAACGGCTGTAATGTTGGGTGGTTGGCCATTCTCATGTTCCAGGCTAGGCTTTGGCAGGTCTCTGGAGTCCTATTAAAGCCTGTTGCTCCAGATGCCAGGGGTGTGTGGTTACCACTTGGAGTTTGGAGCAGCAGAGTTGAGGAGCAGACTGTTTTGTGGTGCTGGGCAGGAGGCCAAGACCACTCATGGAGAGGGACTACCTGTTTAGTTAGTGGACAGACAGCCTAGGATTTATTTTTGGTTTTGTTTTCTGTATTGTAACCTGTGCTGAAGAATAAAGCTGGCTGAGGTCACTTGGAAATATAGGACCACATGTATGAAAACTGTCTTGGTATAAGACTTTCTTTGTTGCCCATAGCAACCAATTAGAGTTCGCCTTATATTTCATCTATTGCTCGGAAAGAATGAAATTTGCGCTCTGATTGGTTGCTATGGGCAACAAAGAAAGTCTTAGACCAAGACAGTTTTCATACATGCCCGCCATAGTGTGTCAGAGTGACATATGTCGGTGTACCATTCCGCTTACCAAAGCCACAATCTCAAAGCTAAGTGACCTCCGAGACTGTCCAAGATGGCAGTTGGAAGCGAGTAAAGTCCTACAGCAGGTTACACTCCACTGACGTGTAGACAATAAACTCAATGGGGTTTCCAAACTTCTCTTCTTTTGCAATTGCCTCCTTAGCAGTTCTCTGGAGAATTTATCTTAGGCCCTTTAATTTTCTCCCTCACTGTCTCTGTTGGAGCTCCTATGGCTGCAGGGCAGCAATAATATCTAAGGACCTAGCGTTATCTTTCCTATGCTCCCTGTGCCTCCTTGTTCTCACATCCACTTCTGCTTTCCCAGGAATATTCCTCCCGCTATGCTACAGCGATGTCTCTGCTCTTTCCACTTTCTCAGGACAATTCCCCAAGCTCTCCTAATTCTCTTCACTCCTGCTTCACTCTCCCATCTACCTTTCCCTTGCTCCTTCTTCTCTTCTTTCTCTCTCTTTATCTTCTGTGAGCCACCAGGCAGATGTTCAGCCTGTAGCCTGTTCTCACTGCTGGCTAGTGGGAGAAAGATCTCAAATGCTAGAACACTCTATCTCAACCAACTTAACACAACAGAGAACTGAACTGGCTAGCACATGGCAGGCTCTTTTTCATATGTTTGCCTGAAGACCTTCCTTCTCACAGGCCTGAACATGCTTTCCCCACTCTGCCATGCTTAAAGCACCCCTGCCCTAAAGAAAATGTTTAGTCACCTTAACCCCTCAATATCACGTAAATAAACAATATACACATTTACATGTAATGCACAGTACACCTATATACTTTAGATGCAGGCACAATTTGTTCGTAGGAGGTGTTCCCACTCCTGCAAGTTTATATCTCAATCAGACTGTTAAAATGGGAAAAAAGAATCCAGGAAATCTGGTTTGTTGTTCAGGGCCCAGATTTTTATGGAATATTGGAATGGTTGGAAGTGGGCCTATTATGCCCTCTCTCTCTAGTGTGGGTTTCTATTTGATACCAGATCAAAGAAACACTAATCCTTTTGAAAATTAGGTTTACTAACCTTATATCAGATATACTTCTATATTAAATATACAAAACCATTACATATAAAATTACATATATTTATTTAGATTAACATAAAATTCATATAAACTAAATAAAATTCAATGTAAAAAAGCACCATAAAAACAAAAAACAGCTAGTGACAGATAAAATAGGTAAAAAATATAAACATGCCATGTTAATTAATATTCAAAATAGATGCATAGATCCTATTATAATAATTAAAAAAATCATAGATAGACCCATATAGTATATAGTAAACCCATATAGTAAAGTCCCAAGAGCAATAGAAATGCAGATATTATATTACAGCATGGTTTGAATAGCAATTCTAAAACATGATCAATTTAAAGGAGTTGTCTCCCTACAGAGTTTCATAGGTTGCATGAATAAAATACTCTGTCACTTCCTGGTTCAGACTGACTAATTTGCATACAGCTCTGTGCTTGTATTCAAGGCTGTGTTTTCAGTTGCTAATTAGATCAGATTAGCTCAGAAGCTTCTGAAACTACTAACAGGACTTTTTATCTGATCCCTGAAACAAAAGCTCTAATTACAGTGCTGTTTACTTGAGATAAATCAAGCTTTTTACTGTCCAGCAGCACAGAAGCTGCCATGACCTGTGTGATGAGGTCACTCACTGCTATCACATAGAACAAACAGCAGGGGGGAGAATTGTTTACAGGTCAGTTACTGAGGGAACTGAAATAGCCAGGGAGGTCATAAATTCACTTGTATCTCCTTAAGGAAAACGGATGAACAAAGCAATATATTTGGAAAATGTCTTTATTTTGTGTTCCCTACAATTTGAAAGCTATTCTTTGTAGCGAGACAACCCCTTTAAGTGCAAATTTATACAGGTATATGTATAAGGTCATCAATAAGTCAATACATAGTGCCTATATATATAAATAGAAAAGATAAAGTCAAGGAGGGGACAGATACATAAGTATGTATACCTAATAATAGTGTGTCACTGTCGCATACCCCAACACGCCGTTTTATATTCCTTTCTCAAGTGGAGTAATTGTATATGGCTGCATGTGCGTGTTAAATAGCCCAGAAGAGTGAAGTAAGTAAAGTAGACTGGGCAATAGAGATAATAGAAGAGGGGACATATAAGTCCCACATTTCACTTTGTATGTAGGTTAGCCATATCTCAAGACAATGTGGTCCAGTTCTCTAGTTGTGAGATTTGTTCCATGGCACACTGTATCTTCTCTCAAAGAGTCTGTGTGTCCTTTCACAATAGTCCAACATCTACATTGACCGCTGCAATCTTTCCAGTCAGGGATGTTTTACATGATGCATACCTCCCAACCGTCTGTAAGCCGGCAAGTGTAGAAGAACAGTGGTGCTATGGGAAGCATCATAAGATACTTCCTCACTAACTATAAAGGGGCTTGCCCCGCCCCCGCAGCCACACTATTCAGTATAGCTATGGCGGCGGCGGTGTCACCCCCTCCCTCCCTGTCCTCCACCTCCTTCCCTGCAAACCTTGACCCACTCTTCTTCCCCCCTCCTCCCCATGGCATATCCAGCTTTCCTGGATGCCTGTTGTGGGCAATGTCACCCAACTTTTCTGGGTGCTGGATAGTTTTTTTTTAGAATGGGAAGGGACATGATGGCCTGCAGCTGCCCCAGAAGTGGACCTTCACATTAGTGGGTTCGCTTCTGACGGTTATCTGGCTCTTCCCAGTACCCCTGCTGCGTTGGATACTGGGGTAATAGTGACACAAGGTTAGTGTCAGCATTGTGGGGATGATAAACACTACTGGCTGACATCAAGCATGAATGATAGTAATGAAGAGGCATCTGTAAGATTCTCTGTTACTAATACTGGAATAAAATGGTAAAAAAAAATTCAGAAACAAGGAAAAAAAACTATTTAAATAAACTCTCCCCGACCCCAGCCCTCATTGACCATTTTAGTTTAGAAATAGATACAACACTGATCCTACGTAGCCTAACTCCATCCTCTTTAACCCTGAAGGTCATAGCGGTGGCTGATCATTTTGGGGTGCAAGGGATGGAGTACAGGCCACAACTGCACCACAATCTCCAGGGGTTGCTCCTCTGTCTTCCCCCAGGAGATTATTCCTGTAACCTGTGGCTGTACCTCCTCCCTCAGCCCTGCGGCCTAGTGCCAACACAAAATACAACCCTCGCATAACACTCTATAACCTCCTGGCCACCGTCTATCGCCCCACAGCCCCTCCTACTCCATCTATTACCCTATGGGGAGTTTGTACAGACATGGGAACAACTGGGGAGTTGCTGGAAAAGTGAGGTGTCTAAGATGTTTGTGTGGTTAATTCTGCAAGGACAAGGTCGGGAGCGGATGGAGAAAGGGAACGACTTCCATCAGAGTATATGTCACCTGTGAGTCACTAAATGTAACTGCACTGTAATCACTTATATGTCTGCAGAGCTTGTGTACAACAGATATCTACTCCATATGGTCACTGTATGGAGGTAATATTGGTTGTAGTGTAATGGTTTATATTCAGAATCAGTATGTCTGTATTATTCAATCACTATATGATGTTGATACGTGTTCATAGTGTGGTGATATTATTCATTCACTATGTGGTGGTGACATGTGGTCATGGTTAGTTAATATTATTCAATCACTATGTGGTGGTGATATGTGGTCTTGGCGTGGTGGTATTATTTAGTCACATTATAGTGGTGGTGATATGTGGTCATGGTGGCGTGGTATTATACAGTCACTATGTGGTGGTGATATGTGGTTATGGTGCTGTGGTATTATTCAGTCACTATGTGGTAGTGATATGTAATCATGGTGGTGATTATATATGCTTATATGTGGTGTGGCAGAGCGACCTTAGGCAGTCGCATGGTGCTGCCACTAGATGGCGTACGTCAGGGGACCTGGTAGAAAGGTGCCACCGAGGGCATTGTCCCAGTGGAGGAAGCCAGGTGTTGTTGGTCAGCAACATTAGGTTGCTGACACTCGTATGTAGTATGGCTGATGTCCAGCCATTATGGGTTGGCTTTTCCGGAACAGCTGCAGTTGGGTGGGTGGCTGTTCCCATGTTCCCACATTCCAGAATTTACCAGGCCTATAAAAATCCTGTCTCTCCAGGTGATCAGGGGGTGTGGTTGCTGCCAGAACCTGGAGCAGCAGTGGAGCTGGAGAGAAGCTCTGGCCCCAGGAGGCCTTAAAGAAGCCTAACGCTGTATTGAGGGTGTACAGTACTGCTGAAGCTGGACATTAGGTCGAGATAATGTGTAGAGAGGGATCTCTATGTTTAGTTAGTGACCAGAAGGCCGAGGATTTTATTTGTGTTTGTTTTGTATGCTTTACTGTGCCTCAATAAAACTGGCTGAAGCCAGGGTAAACGGAAGCCTGTGTCGGAGTGCCATCCGTTTTACCAAAGACGGTGATTTCGTGAGCGAAATACCCCCAGGACGGCCCAGGAGGGTGTCCAGACGAGAGAACTTTGTATAGTGGTACCATTGATAATATTAGTCTTGGTTTTGTCAGTAACTTCCGGTGATATTTTCTCCTTATATAGTGGTATTATGTGGTCACTGTACGACCATTATATAGAGGTATCATCCATAGAACATTGTCTTACAGCTATTTGTATGGATTTCTGTATATACAATGTATTACTTTATATAAACACAAATTTATAGACCCAGTAACGCCGCTGTTATGTTGGCACTGGTCTGCTGGAGGGGCGGGGCATGATTCTGTTAGGTGGGGGCATGGCTAGAGGCGTGTCCTGGTGTGATGTCATTTGTTTGGGTGTGGTCATAGGCGTGGCCTGATGTGATGTCTTTTGTTTGGGCGTGGCCTGATGTGTCCCTCTTTGCAATCTCTAAATGTTGTGTGGTATGCGATTTGAAACCAGCCATGTTTGGTTACTTGCTTCCAAATATGTTTTTAAAGCTCATATTAGATGTAGAGTCCATCGGTCGGGCGTCAGTGTTGGTTGAGGCTCTTGTCTGAATTGTTCGTTGTGACAGGGAGCTGCAAGGGGTGCTGTCATGTTTCACCCTGACAAATTCCCTAAGGTCGTTCGCTGCCTGTTGTGAGTTAAAGGTGTTAAATTTGAGAGGCAGTAGGAGTGACATTGCCTGTAAAGATGATGTATGTAGAACTATATGTATAAGGACAAGGGGTGACAGCAATAGTAAAGGCTCTTTGGGAGACTTTATAGAATAAGGTCTGATTTGCTTTTCAGTATCAGATGGAATACAGAGGAGGTAGCACTTATGTGCTGATGTTTTTAGGTCAATGTGGAAAAAGTAAAATCACGTAAGTGCCCCCAGACACAATTTGAAGTTGCAAATAAATACTAATTAGCAGATTGCAATAGTCTGCTATCATAGCTTGTTTTAATTGTTTTAATCTTGTGGCTAGAGCAGGTCCATAAAGTTTAAAAATGTCAGACTTGATGAAACTGTCTATCAGCATCTGTGTCCTCCCTCCTAGGCTATTATAGGTGGTGGTAAAATAGCCTGGGCTTAGGACACAGTAATACCAAACATTTAGAGGGTTTTTTGTTTGTGTATAGCAATAATGAAAACATTTTTATTAGTAAACTGGAGATTTCTATGCTTTTTTTCATTAGCACTTTTTTGCACTTTACCGTATCTGCTTTTTTTACAATAGTTATTAGCTTACAACATATTTTCAATACTCATTCAGCTCCTAAGTCCACACCATTCAAACGACGCAATGGTAAGTTCAATTTTAGTAATTGCCTTAAAAACTTGATGTACCATTACATTATTTTGCAGCAAGGTGTTAATAAACCTTGCCATAACCATTCTATTGGCCACACAACTCACGCTGGCAGTACAGTGAAGCGGAGGGGGTACAGCTGAAAAGTGTCAAAGCAGAGAGAACCCCCCGAAGCCCTAACAAAGGGAGACCATGACTTTGGGAGGGGGGAAACTAGAGCTCAATTATAGTCTTGGAATTTTTTGGCTGTATAGCTGTAGGTATTTAAGCTGAGGGTTTCAGTGTATGCATAGTATATTTATTCTAAGTAACCTTGAGCAAAGGGGATACGTTTTGAGAGGGCAGCTTGTAGTCCCTGCATTGTGCTTAAGCTCCTGTCTGTGTAGTTTATAGGTATGAGCAAGGGGGGGTTGTGTTATGAGAGGGAGGAGGGTGTGGATGGGGAAGAGTTTACTGTGAGGAGGGTGGGGTTTAGGTATAGATATAACTTCCTGTCTGCTACTCCTCTTCTTCTTTTCTCTCACCAAGAAGCCAAGGAAAGATGTCCCTCCCACCCGCCCCTATTTTAATGAATGGTCTGAAACTTGGGTTTAGCTATGATCCGTACAATCTATTATTGTATTGTTTTATATTGACTTTATTATATACCTGGTTTTAAACACAGTTATTATGATGCTGATGAGTTACTTGTGTTGGCATTATCCGTTTAAGCCCAAGGGAAGGGCAATCCTTCAAAAATAAATATATATATATATATTGATATACCTTAATCTTTGTATTATAACCTGTCACATGTATAGGTATAGTTGGGAGTTATAGTATACCATTGCTGATGCTGGCAGCACACTAAGAGGGGGGACGTGGCCGTATCTCTGAAGAGTGTTAAATCAGAGTGTCAGATTTTCCTGTAAGCCCTCCTGGGACAGCAGGACCAGGGGCGTTGCTAGGGTCCTAAAACATCCGGGGCCCGGGCCCTTTGTGTTTTGCTCAGTAGGGCTGGGTTCACACGACATTTTTCGTGCCTCATTGTGAACTGCGGATGTGTTTTTACAGAGAAAAACCTTCTGCTCCTGTCACTAATTTTCAGCATATTCCACATAGAGTGACCCTATATCTATATACCTGCCTCAGCAGTCACTGCACAATGAAAATCACCAATGACAAATTTACTTTTTCAAAACCCCTCACCTCCGTATGACAGTGTGATACCCCTAAACAGTCACTAAAACATCCACCTACACATGGAGCAAATCTACCGGACAAATGATTGTTACTAAAAAACTCCTACAAAACCAAGACCCAAAACTATTACTACAAAGGACAAAATAATCCTGCCAGACCCTGACCAAACGCAACCCCCACATGTGCCCATCGCTGTACACGGCTCGATTACAATACCACCCCCATAAATACCAGATAGTGTAATACATTTATGAGGCTCGCAGACATATCCCCAAGCCATCAGGGCCCATATAGTGGTAGATATTAGTTGTAAAAAAAGTTGCTCTGCAGACATATAAGTGATTACACTGCTTACATTTATGACTCACGGAGACGTCTTTTCTGATCACTTTCGTTCCCCTTTCCCTTTTTTTCCACCGGGTTACACCTTCATGATGATTGCCCCCCGGGCCAATACCGCCCTGCAAATTTGGCCCAAAAATATCTTAAATCCCACATTTCCAGCAACCCTTAATTATAGTTATATAAGTCCCCCAGTTAGGTAGTGTTTTAGGTCCCCAATTAGGCGGGTAAAAAATATGGGGTCACTTAGGCGGTATAAGAATGGGGTCTGTCAGGGGGTATATGCTTAGGGTCACTCTCAGGTATATATAGGGCTAGACAGGAATAAGGGCCACAGCATATATGGGCCCAGGCGGGTATGGGGGGGCCACGGCAGAATGGGGCCACGGGCATATATGGGGCCACGGGCAGGTTATGGGGGCACTGAGGCGGGTATATGGGGCCAGGGGAGTAAAATGGGGCCACAGGCATATAGGGCACTAAGGCAGGTATAGGGGCCACAGGCAGTATATGGGGGCACAAAAGGCAGGTTTTGGGGGGAAAAGGGCAGTATAAGGGGCACAAGGGGTATATGGGGCCCAAAGGCGTATATGGGGCCACGGGCAGGTTTTGGGGCCACAGGATAATGGGGGGCACTGAGGCAGGTAAAAGGGGCCCACAGGAGTATAGGGGGGCCACGGGCAGGTAAGGGGCCACGGGCAGATGGGGGGCCCAGCCATAAGGGCCCAAGGCGGGTATAGGGGGCCACGGGCAAAAAGGGGGGGCCCGGGCAGGTATAGGGGCCACAGGCAGTATAGGGGCCACGGGCGGGTTAGGGGCCACAGGCAGAAAATGGGGCCAAAGGCGGGGATAGGGGGCCACGGGGCAGTATGGGACCCGCAGGCAGTATAGGGGGCCACGGGCTATAGGGGGCCAAGGGGCATTATAGGGGCCACAGGCAGGTTTTGGGGCCGCAGGCATATAGGGGCCCGCGGGCGGTATAGGGGGCCCACAGGCAGAAAGGGGGGGCCACAGGATTTAAAGGGGCCCGGGCGGGTATAGGGGCCATAGGCATATATTGGGGCCAAAAGGCAGTAATATGGGCCACGGGCTATAAGGGGGCCAAAGGGGCAGTAAAAGGGCCGAGGCATTTTAATAGGGGCACCGAGGCGGGAAAAACCCTATAAAAATAAAAACTTTAATACCACCTTAACCCCCCCGGGCGAGCGCGCTCTTCCTTTTTCAGCCCGCGCTCTCCGGCAGTCCCGGGCGCCAGCCTGTGGCCTGTGGCCCGAGGACGGGCAGGGGCGTGATAGCTTTAACGCCCCGCGCAGCGAGCCCAGGGGGCCGCAGCGGGTCCTCAGTGCAATGAGGCCCCGGGCAGCCCCCTGTTGGAAACCCGAGGAGGGTCCCTCTCTGCCCGCAACCCTCGGCAAATGTGGTCCGCGGATGCACATGCAGCTGGGGGGCGGCAGGGCCAGCAGTTTCCAGGCCCAAGCAGCGGCCTGGGCCCGGGGTTTCGGGGCAGGGGGGGTTTTTAAAATTGGGTCCCAGCCCCAAATTTAAAACAGCCTAGCGACGCCCCACCAAAGGACATTTCCTCAAATTTGGAAGTCCACTGAAAATTAGGACAGTTGGGAGGTATGTTATACTATTGCTTATGAGGCTCACACTGGCAGCAAAGTAAGGCAGCGGGACATGGCCATATTTCTAAACAGTTTTAAAACTGAATATCGGGATTCCGGTCAGTTCTCCTGACAGAGGGTTTGCCTCTATTTGGAATTTTCAGTGAATCCAGATGGGTTTGGGGGTAAAAACCCATAGCTTTTTCTCCTTAACGACCGCCCCCATCTTTTGACGTCGCTGCAGACATCGGGGGTTTCGCGCACGGAACCACAGCACGCGAGATCGCGGCTGACTACACAGCCCTATCCCACACAGCACCTCAACGTCAAAGGGGGGAGGAAACCCCGCTCCCCATGCTTTAAACCTTTGATTTAAAACTTTGATCGCACCGCACACGGGTTTCCCTCTCGGGGGTGTCGAAAGCCCCCGGGACCCACAGAGCTCGGGGAACGCTGCACATCAGCCCTGGGGGCCCCGATTCCCCAATGCTGTGTAAGAACTAGCGATCAGGGAACTGTGACTGCCCTGATCACTGCCCGTGTCAAGATGACACGATTAAAATTTTTTACATATATGAATATGCTAATATATTAATAGGTGTGTAAAAAAAAAAAAGTAAAATTTAACCCTACATGGGATTTAAAAAAAAAAGTAAAAAACATAAAAAGGAAAAAAAAAAAAAAAAAAATAAAAATAAATATTTAATAAAAAAAATTGTGATACATTACACACACAAAAAAAAAACACTACACTATTGGTTTCCCCACGACTGTAATAACCTGTATAAAATTTAAACTAACATTAAAAAGTGTGAAAGGAATTGTGTAAAAAAAAAATTGAAAAAAAATTCGCCATTTTTTATAATAACTTAAACTATTCACCCCCAAAAATACAACTTGTCTCGAATAAAACGAGGCCTAATCCTACTGCGAAATTGAAAAAATAAAAAAGTTACAACTGTTGAAACGCAAGGGGCAAAAACTAAAAAAAAATTTCTGGTTATTAACTACTTTTCAGGCGTTCGGCTTAAGGCGTTTTGTTATTACAAGGTGTCTTTTGTAGACAGATGTTACAAAGATTGCTTTTTATGTTAAAGATCTTGCAAAAACAAGTCACTGTGCAATATGTGTCCATTAACAGTGTCCTACCTATTCTGAGATATCCCCTCTACAGACTAGCTACAGACCTGTTCAATCTCTCCTGATAGGCAGCCAGCGTTGGTCATTATAGCTACAGACCTGGTGTCCCCAGCAGCTTGTCACTGCAGGCCAGTAGTAGCCAGTAAAACCGAGAAAACAGAACTGAGGTGAGATGAATCTATGTAGTGAGACAACCCCTTTATACTTAAAAAAGGTATTCTCATGTTCTAGTGTTATGGCATGTTGCAAGAATAACCAGATCCCTTCCTTCAGGGATCCCCACCAAACCCCAGCAGAAAGGAAAATGTTCCTGCCATTCTCATGCACACTTGCACTGAAGTGCAACTATATTCAAGTGATTGAGGTTGCGTTGCATTTCCCTGCACAGTGAGTAGCCTGTAGTCATACTATTGCATCCTACAAAATTAGGAATATATGAAAGATACTTTAATATCAATAATTTAGTCAAGTAGAGAAACTTCATATTATTGTATGGATCATTACAGTATGAATTACAAGTGTTTATATAATCATTTGTGAGTCCTATAACAAAATAAAAAGATCTGGGAGAACCCCTTTAATTTTCAATGATAGTCTAATTTTTTAAGATGCACTAGTATATCTACAGATAAGGAATTGATTATACCACTTACTAATGTTATGCCACAAGGTATGGTGAGAAAACCACATTTAGGAAAGTTATATTCCTATAGGACTGATGAGTGTACAAGCTCATGCTTTCCGCACTCCACCTTACTTCTCTCCTTTATTCCCTTCCTGTGCATAACAGCGCTGAGTTATTATTTGCCTGCACTTCAAATGGAAACAATGTGCAGCGTGTGGTTTCTGAAAAAGAGCAAAACAAACTACAGTGTTTGCTTTTCTTGTTTTCTGATCTGCTCAGTTTTGCTCTTCTACAATAAGATAATGATGCCCTTTTAAAATTATTATAATCTATGTAATCCCCACAACAGATTACAAAATAAAAGCTAAAATAGGAGATATTACTAGTTATTCATTGAAAGAGGTTGTCTCTCTACATTGATTCATCTTACTTCAGTCATGGTTTCTTGGTTTCACTTTGAATTCACGGGCGGTTGTTTCTGGTTCCCCTAGGCTACAGTAGAAGCCAGGTCTTTAGTATACGCAACAGTGTTGACAGCCTATTCTGAGAGATCACAGGTCTGTAGCTTAGTGAGCTGAGGAGCTGATGATCTCCATACGATAGGGGGAAATCTAGGAAAGGTAGGGATACTTTAGAATGGAACGCATATTAGAAAGTGACTTGACTTTGCAAGATCTTTAACATAAAAAGCAATCCTTGTAGTGAGACAACCCCTTTAAGTTCTAATTTCTGATTTTCTTATTGCTCGTGAGTACAGAATTACAAGGTGTCTTTTGTAGACAGATGTTACAAGTCAGCTTTGGCTCCAAATCCATGTTAGAGTTTTTGCCCAGTCTCACAGATTCTTCAAACATTAAACCCCATGGTGTCCAGCAGTGTCTGGCTTCTCCAACCTCTCCCTTGCAGCCAGTGGGTATATTAGGCAGCTTCTCTCAGAGTCCTGCAAAGCTGTTTTATATCTTCAAGGGGTGTTATTGTTTGAACTGTTCATGCTCTTTAGCTGATTCTATGATATTGAGTTTAAAATCCAGGGGCGTGTCTCAGCATTTGTGTCTCTCCTCCCAGGAGGCATGTCTCTCCTCACTTAAGACCTGTGATATCCTCATTTTGTATGAAGTAGGAGATGCAGAAGGTTGTCTGGATATAATAGCTCTTGGACCTGCATGCTTCTTATGTTACAGAGCCTCCATTTCTCAGGGCTCCAAAAGCTCACATATGCTGTTGTATATGCAGTTATACACACAGCCTGAACTGATGAGACATGTGAGGAAGCACACTGCCCCCTCTTTCTCCTCCTCTGTTCCAGGCAGGAGACTGTGACTGTGGTGTATGCAGTGATACACACAGCCTGAACTGATGAGACATGTGAGGGGTGCACACTTTCCCCTCTTTCTCCCCATCTGTTCCAGGCAGGAGAATGTATGGACTGATGCACACTGCCTTCCTGTTATTCAGGCGGAATGTGTTATATGATTAGATCAGAGGCATGTAAACACTGTGTTATATGAGGGGGTCTGTGAGGTACACAGTACAGACATTAAGTCAGATTTTCACCTTAGAGCTGGGAGCAAGAGTATATAGAGCTGAAGACCTTGTTTCCCTATCGATTAACAGTCAGGAGGGGAGTAAACACAGAGTGTTGGGTATGTTGCACGGCAGCCAAATCACAGTGCAGGAGGCATGTCCGGGGGTTTCCTGTCTGGGGGGCGTTATCCCAAACAGGCTGAATGAAATGTCAGTCAGCCAATCACAGTTCAGGGGGCGTAGTGTTTAGGGGGCGAGAAACAACCGTTCTCAAGGAAGGCGTGGCTGACAGCAAAACAGTCAGAAATAGAACACAGATTTCCAGGAAAAGCTCAAATCTGCTAAAAACCAAGAGTGACAGAGGTAAGCAACCCAATTTACAAAAGGTCGCTTATTTTTACTGCCCGATAATTCTGAGGGAATGATCTTTGTAGCGAGAAAACCTCTTTAAGCTCTTGTTACTGACCCTGGCTTGTTATATTGTTTTGTCGGATCTCTCCGCTCCTTAAGCTATGTCTCCACTGCATAGGATTACGATCGTATTTTTGGCGCTTTTATTTTATAAAAGTGCCGAAGATACGATCGTTCCTGCAGCCCCAGAGACGGCAATAGAAAAGACGAGCTGTGTCTATTTTCTCCGTCGTCTTCATGCTGCAGGTTTATACATGTTGTATAATATGCCGGCGCTTTTTAGTTGTCTTGTGATTGCTTCCATACCAAAACAATTGTATGGGTGACGTAAAAAAAACGAGAAGCGACCGCGGTTTTTGTACAATGCGTGACAAAAACCGTGGTCCAATGGAATGTAGCCTTACATCGGCTATGTTGTTTGAACCTGTACTGTCTACCATGAACTAAGTTTGCTTGACTATGCCTCTGCTTTGCCCATCACTCCGTACCTCGCACCCCCCCCCCCGGCACTCACCTCGTTCAGAGAGCTGCTTTGACTGGCACCTGATGACTACCCTAATGGCCCGAGCCTATCCTCGCCATCAGAAGCTCTAATGGAGACTAGGTAGTCACTTAGTCACGTCCCTTCAGGGTAAACCTGGCAGTGGCGCAGTGAGTCCAGGCCCACTGTTGTCATAGACACTCCCAATACTTCTATTACCTGAGCTTTATGTTTCTAGTCCCAAGTAAACAGCAATAATGTTTCCCGTTAGGCCTTCTCTACACAGCACTGGTTTTTGTCAGATTTTTAAGCGGATTCAATATTTACAATCCGCAAAAATCTTACTGTAACCAGTGCCCATTGACAATCTTTCAGACTCCATTATCCGCCACCCGCTGTGGTGTACACAGCTTGGATTTTCTTTTGTCGGATTTCTAAACCACTCTAGACTCTAGTACAGTTCTATGTACTGGGACGGCTGAAAACCGAAAAGCGACCATGGTTTTTTGGCGCAAACCCACAGCAAAAACCACGGTATGTCAATTGTAAAATTTTGACGATATTTGACAGTGCCATGTAGACATAGCCTTAGTGTTTCTTCTTAGTTTCGATTCATGTATCCACTAGACTTTGCTTCTTAAATTCCATATGGTCTATAGGTTCTTATCACTCTGTAGCTGCTTCTGAAACAAGTTTGATATCATGGTTCTGTGCTCACATTGTACTATATTTTAGACTTTTCGCCTTGTCTGCCCTAACAATTGCCTTTTCCTCATCAATTTATTCCACATTTTTACACTCTGGAGGCTCCTATTACTGATCTGTTTAAGAAAGGCCACAACCTGAAGCAGAAGGGGTTGTTTGCAATTTTTTTTTTTTTAAAAGCTTTTGCTTATGCTACAAATTTTAATCATCTAGACCCTTTTATCTGGAAGTTTACCCATCTGGCAATCAAAACTTTCCTTCAAGAAGCTGCATCCTCTTCTGAATGGATCTTTCCATCAAAATATGATTTACATTTATCACAGGAATCGTCTTTATGCTCTTTTTCTGAACCCTTCACATACTATCTGGGCTCTCCTTTTTATTACATTTTAATTGCTTGCTTCATTTCAGTCCCTATAAAAAGAATATTAAGGGTGGTTTGACACCATGTTTATAGCTATGTTTCCGTGAGGAAAGGTACCCCAGCAGATACCACGATGCAGCCACAGTGGCATAGGGAATAATATAGCAGACATAGCCCTGCGTGGGCTAAGCTTGCTCTGTTTCCCAGCGGCATATGCATATTTTATGGGCTTGACAGCATAGTCTGCCCTAACAGATGACTGCAACCTAGCCATGAACATAGTGTTAACCCACTCTTGGGCTGATGCGCTATTCTGTTCATCTAATACAGCTGACCAAGTTCCTGTCCTCATTTTATATTCAACCCTGATCAAGTAGTGTCTTCCACTCCCAGGTAAAAAATTCCTGCTTGGCAAACTTTTCTCTCACAGTCCTTAGGAAGAAAAATACTATTCTGCAGACATTCATCAAGGCTATCTGGTCATCTGGGTTCACAAGTTTCTCATCTCTTGTCACCACTGGTGGCCATCTCAACTTTGTGTTGTTGAAAACTTTACTTGTTCAGACAATGCATGCTGCAACAAATTGTACCAGAAGCCAGCTGGCCTCTTCCAATCATTGCCAATTTCCACTGCATACACATATAATAATAATCTTTATTTATATATATAGCGGGCAACTATAATTCCGTAGCCACTTTACAATATAGAAGGTATAAGCACAGACCAAACCAGACATTAATTATTACAAAAAAGCTAATGAGACACGAGGTTGTGAGGGCTCTTGCTCGCATGAGATTACAAATTTATTAGGGTGTGATGGGTGAAACAAAGGATGAGAAGTGTTTGGTTTACATGTCCAGCCATGTTACATAAATATGGGGTAGCTATCATGGCCGGGACGACGGGTAGGCCAAGGTAGAGCGACGCCTAGGGCGCCTACCTCAGCTATCCTAAGGGGGCGCCGTTTCAGGGGCCCCGACCTCGCCGGGCTCAGGCCGCTTGCCATGGGCCTGAAGCGCGGCGGTCTCTGTGACCCGCTTCTGGGAGCAGAGAGCAAGCGCTCCGCCCGCAGACAGTGTCGGCCCGCTCCCCGGAGGATCGTGGATCCTCCGGTGAGTGCAGGGCCGACACAGCCGGGGCCGCCGGGTCATCACAGCGCTGAGGACCCGCCGTATATGGGCCCCTGTGCGCCTCAGCCCCAGGCAGCGTCGCATGACGTTGAGCATGTCATCGCGGGACGATCGTGCTCTCCTCGGAGCCACAGCGCATACAGGCCGTGCGCCCGAGGAGCTGCCGGTGAGGGCGCGCGGCTGAGAGGACAGGAAGAGTTTCAGAAGCCAGGAGGCGCGCCCTGAGAATTGGGTAAGTATTAATGTTGTTGTTTTTAAGTGCCTGCCTGTTGGCCCCCTATATTATGCCTGGGCCCATACACCTGCCTGTGGCCCCCCTATTATCCGCCTGTTGCCCCTTAATGCCTGCCTGCGGCCCCCTATATCCCGCCTGCGGCCCCATAATGCCTGCCTGTGGACCCCCATAATGCCTGCCTGTGGCCCCCCCATAATGCCTGCCTGTGGCCCCGATATCCTGCTGCGGCCCCCCATAATGCCTGCCTGCGGCCCCCCCCATAATGACTGCCGGCGCACCCTATAATGCATGCCTGCGCCCATATAATACACTGCGCGGCCCCCTATAATGCTGCTGCAGCCCTATAATGCTGCTGCGGCCACATATTCATTGCACGGAACGCGCGGCCCTATAATGCCTGCTGCGGCCCCATAATGCCTGCTGCGGCACCTATAATGCTGCCTGTGGCCCCCTTATATTCTGCTGTGGCCCCCATATGCCTGCCTGTGGCCCCTCTATCCTGCCTTGGCCCCGATAATACCTGCCTGCGGGCCACCTATAATGCCTGGCCGGGTGCCCCTATATTGCCTGCCTGGTGCCCCTTGCAGGCCTGCTGAGCCCCCCATCGCCTGCTGAGCCCCCATACGGTGCCTGTGGACTATATGCCTGCCTTGGCCCCCGTACGCTCAGCTGAGCCTTGTCGGCTGCCTGTGGCCCTATATGCCTTGCTGTGGCCCCATTAACGCCTGCCTGAGCCCCATACGGCCTGCCTGTGGCCCCATACGCCTGGCTGAGGTACCTTTCGCTGCTGTGGCCCATACGGCTGCCTGTGGCCCATACGCCTGCCTTGTAGTCATAGTCGTTGCTGAGGCCCATAGCATGCCTGTGGCCATACGCGTGACTAGAGCCCTGTAGTGATGTGGCCCCTTATGCCTGTCTGTGGCCCCCATACGCCTGCCTGAGCCCATGACGCCCTGCCTGTGGCCCCCAGAGGGCCTGCCTGAGCCCCATTCGCCTGCCTGTGGCCATAGGCCTGCTGTGGCCATATATGATGCCTGTGGCCTATATGCCTGCCTGTGGCCCATACACTGCTGTGGGCCACCCATACGCCTGCTGAAGCCCATACGCTGCATGAGCCCCCATCGCTGTGTCTAGACCCTATAAAGATGCCTGAACACCTAGTATATATTTGCCTGAGACTAGCTATATAATCTGCTGAGTGCACTATATTATATACCTATGACTAAGGGACACTATCTATATACTGCTGACTGAGAGGCATAATCTATATACTGCTCTGACTAACGGGGACTTATATACTTTATTAAGGAGTTACAAATGGCAATGTGAAGGACATTAAGATTATTTGTGTCCAAATCTCAGGGAGAGAGTCTTGGGGGAGCAGATCAGCATGAAGTGTGAATCCGGCTGGAGAGAAAAAGGACAGGTAGATACGAGCTGATCAGAAAATACGTCTCCGTGAGTACTAAAAGTAAATGCAGTGAATCACCTCTCTACTGCCTATGCACTCGCTCGTCTACTATAACTAGTATTAACACTATATGGGTACTGTATGCGGTAATATATGTCTGTCGAGGCTGATTGTACAGCTGGTAGTCACATGTGGGGTCGCGCTCAGTCAGGGTCTGCAGGGATTATTTGATCCTTAATTATTAATAGTTTAGGGTCTTGTTTTTTGGAGTGTTTTAGTAACATCACTTGTCTGGTAGATTTGCTCCTGGTATGGTGGATATTTAGTGACTGTTATTTAGGGGGTATTGACTGTCACATGGAGGGGAGCGATTAGAAAAATGCAAATTGTCTTGGCTGATTTTAATTGTGCAGTGACTGCTTGAGGAGGATGGACGGGTGTATGTGGAATGTGCAAGAAAATTAGCGGACTGGACCTGGCGCAGGGGTGAGAGGATTAGTGTGTGAGGGGGGGGGGGTATTTTTTTGAGAGCGAGGGGGGGGGGGCCGCCATTGCTGTACTCGCCCTAGGGCACAAAATGCCTTGTCAGCCTGGGTAGTATACATAAAAAAGTGGATGATGACCTGCCATCTAACCATACTCTATATACAGATAAGTGCTGATGGGTGCCCAAAGTTCAGGAAGTGACGAATGTGTGTGACAGAATTTGGGGGAAGGTGTTTTAGACAGAGCATGAAGGGAGGAGATGGTAGGGGGTGCAGCGCTGTGGAGAAACTTTTATTGGTGGAGTGATTAGTTTGTGTTGTTTTCTGTAGTGAATAGGCAGCGTGCCGAGACCTGACACAGGGTAGCGGCATCAGTATAGCTGTGGAAGAAGGAAAGCTGGATGCTGCTTCAGGACAGATTTGTGAGGGGAGATTTTATCAGAGAGGGAGACAAAAAGTACAGAGTTAAATAGTCAAGACGAAGAACGCCCCCCCCCCAAAAAAACAAAAAAAAAAAATAGAGCAACCAATAGAGTTGGGTTGTTTCATAGGAGAAAAAGGACGGATTCTGGAGATGTTCTTGAGGTGCAGGTGACAGGATCGGGCAAGGGATTGGATATATGGGGTGAAGGACAGATCAGAATCTAGTATAAACCAAAGACAGCGGGCCTGCTGCCTAGGAGTTATCATGAATTTCATCACTGATCCTCTTCCAAGTGTACTGTTATCTGCATTGTAGTGGATCAGTCTTCTGAGCTTGTACTCTCAATTCCCCTCCTTACCTTTTCCTCTGCTGCTAATTAGCTACCCATTTTTTCAACCATATGTTCAGTTTGCAGTGACTCCCACAGATTACAATCAGACAAGAACCAGCATCCCTTTTAACACACCAGGTCTGCAGCAATGTAGTAAAGACGGTAAGTAATCATGCAGTTAAAAATATACCTTTAATCCAAAATGATTAAAAACTTACATGGCATCAAAGAAAACAGCTTCATGGCCACAACCACTATTATGTGGAAGCACATGCGGACGCCGTATCGATTCAGACCGCGCGTTTCGGTAAGCATACTTAGTCTAGGTCTGGTTTAGTTGTATCAATTGCGCTTTATATGTAACTACCAGGAACCTACGTATGTAAGGGCATTTTCCAATTTGGTATTTACCCTGTAGGTTCCCGAAAGTATATTCACATAAAACATGTATAATATAAAAAATCCCTTGAGAACAAACAAGCTGATTGAATACGACATTCAGACGAATAGAAATGGTGTGAACTTATGTTATTAATATTCCACATTCTTAAGTTATAGAGAAAGAAACTAGTGTTTTGAGTAATGAAATTGTACATCATGCTTCACATTAAGGACTATGGGCTGCCTTGTTCCTCAACACAATATCCATCTGGCTTACATATGCAAAGGTTTAACCCTGAGGTAACCCTCTCTCTGACTTGAAAAAAAACTTTCTATGCCATTTACATGGAGATTCAGTGTTACCGGCATGCTTTCTTAAAAATGTTTTGAATTTTCACCGGAACGACATTTTGTGTTTCCAAGTTCTTCTTTATGGCATCCGATAAATGTGTCTCTGTTGATTCTAATTTTTAGAGAGGGAGGTACAGCAAATATTGCACATACATATGTCAACAAATTAACTACACAAACATTTTATAATCATAGTTAATGTATTGACGTATATATGCTTTTGTCAGTGACATGAAGTGAACTTATTGCTGACCTCCATGTATTTGCATGTTGTACATACAGAATGTCTGCATCTATATGACCCTACATGTTCCAATCAAGTTTTTTTTTAGAAACTAGTCTGGTTAATGTTTCCTGCTGGGTGAGATGATAGACCCAATATTACCAGCCTTTTTAGGAACAAAACGAACGCCATTTTTCATTATTTTTCCTAGTTGAGGGTGGGCATAAAGCAAGGGTAAATATTTTTTAACTCCCACAGATTGTTTCAGGTTGAGGGCTTTAATTCACAGCATATTCTTTGTGGCCCAATACAGCTCAAGTTGGACCTCTCTGCAGCTTATGACCCCAAATCCAATACACAAGCAGAATTAGTGAAATCTCTTCCTTCGCGCTTCTACGCAGCGGCGCTAAGCGCTCTCTCGCGCTCTATGCATTTATCCCTTCTGGTCAATGATTCTGAAAATATATTTGAGGTCAAGAAGACCCTTGAGGTCAAACACTCCAGGGTCAGCTCTTTTATCTCACTGATGGGAAGGGATGTGGTCCTGAAGAAAGATCTAGAGAGTCTTTGTTGGGAGAAGTATGGTTATGAGATAGTTTCTGGCTTACGTCTGTGGACATCATTTCGTTATTTTGTGTGTGTTGTCCCTTCTCCGTCCCATCGTGCATATGGTTCTTGTTGTGATCTTAAAGGGCCAGTAGCACACAATAATTTTATCTTCACTATGGCAAGACTACCACATATTGAAGGACAATACTTATACATTTCCATTGTTTGAACTATTAGTTTCTGATGCGATAGTGAACAATTACTACCTATAAGTGTTTCTTCTTGATTTTGACTTAGTTATTAAAGGGTTTTTCTCGCTCATAACAGATATTCTTTAATGATGAGGACAGTAAAATTAAGCACTTTTGCAATTGGTTTGCATTACCTAAATCATTTAGTATAGCAGATATGAGTTAATCTGTGTGTGTGTCGGGCTATATCAGTAGTTGAAGAGGTTGGACACGCCCATTGCTCGTCTGTTGGCTGATGATATTTAGTTCTGACGGCGCGACTGTGTCATTCATTCCCCTTGAGCTGTGTAAAATGAAAGTGAAACTAGCTGCATCAGCTTTCTGAACTTTCTGTGATTGCTCTGTCTGTATAATAATGGGTGTCTGAGCTCCTCTTTATGCTTCTGTCACAGTGATAGCTCTATGTGAAGGATTTTGGGGAAATTATGGTCTCTGTTTTAGATTTACCTCCCCCCCAATAAACACAGCCCTTTTAAAACTGGTTCCCTCTTCCCGTTGATAAAAGAGGGGGGAGCAGAGTGGTGTTCAATTTTTTCATCAGTTAGGCTAATGTAGAAGTTTCGTAAAGCGATGTTCTATTAAAGGAGTGGTGGGGGGGGACGTCTCCAGGATGAGAATGACCCTTGGGAGGTCTGCAGAGCTGGACATCTTCCCTTCCTTTCCCCACACGAATGATGATGAAATCGTCTTTCGGGGGAGGGAAGACACGCCAAACGGGGGGGGAAGCCCCGCCTTTGGTTTTGAAGCTGAAAGGGCGTGTTCACACGGTTTTTTCCCCAAAGGGGTTTTTGTGGCCGGTTTGCGCTCAAAAATCCCCCGTAAATTTAAGGGGGCGGGATGGGGGGGGGGCCCGGGGCCGGTGGGGCCCGCCCTCGCCTGGGCCCCAAATAGACAATGAAAGGGTTTACGGCGGGGTCCACGCCGAAAATAATGGGGCAGGGTAAACTTTCTCCCCCCGGCCCCGGCGCCGCCGGGGCGGGGGGGGGGACGACGGAATCCACTGTTCTCTATGAGAGAGGGGAAATTAAACCTTTAATTATCCGACGGTTTGGGGCCCCCATACTGCAGGGGAAATTTCCGGCGCGCAGTACGGCCCCAATCCCCCGGCAAAATAAGCCTTTGTGAACGAGGCCTAAGAGACAGAAAAAACAGCTCACCTCTGCAAAAGGTGGGGATGGGGAAAAAGGGCCTTTAAGGGGTTTTCCTTGCTTCCCCCTGGATAATTTGGGAACCGCCCTAAATTTCTCCCTTTCCCCTGACCTGCTAAATTTAAACCACATGTATTGCCTGCTGTTCCTGTACTATATACCTAGATGTCACCTGTTGTCATAGGAGACTGCACTGGAGTTGTATAAAAAACTTTTAAGGTACGCAACCGGGGGTTTAGTATGAATCTGGGTGAAAAAGGGAAAAAAAGACTTTAGGTCTGTTTTACTTATAGAAGAAAAAACCCACTGCCACCATAAAAGAAAATTTTGGATTATAGGAAATTTTAAATTTGGGGGCCCCCCCCATTTTTCCCCCCCGTTTTTAGGGGAGGATCTAGCAAAAAAGTTTGTGGTTTAAGCATATCACTACATATACTCAATAAATGCTTTCACATAGGTTTTTCTACATAAGAATAGAACCCTAGTTTGTAAATAGGAGTGACGTTTGGAATTTTCTACCCTTTTATAAGGGAAACATCTGTAAAGAATAGAAAAATACCATGATTTCAAACCGTCCCAAAAGGAAATTGATGTAGTAAAGGTGAAAAAGTAAGGAAAAAAGGAAAAGGGAAAAGGGGGGGGGGAGCCCAGTAAAAGGGGGGATGCAATACAAAAGGGAAAAAAGGGGGGAGATAAAAAGTGAAAAAGAGAACAGATAAGAAGTTTGGGGAAGATGCGGGGGAAATATTTTAAAGGAGGGGAGGATAGGGAAAAAAAGGGGGGAGGAGAGATTGTAAATTTGGGGAAACCCAGTAAAACCCATTGAGTTTGGGGTTAAAATTAAAAAAGGGAGATTAGGGGGGAATTTAATGAGATGACACGTAGGGGGTAAAATCTTTCCTAGGGTCATGGGAGGTAGGATTAAGGTGTTAAACTTAATGTGGAAATAAATTTGAATATGCTTTTATAACGAGTGCCTGCTAGGGGGAAAAATTTAGAAGGATAATTTATGGGGGACCATGTAGCTAAAAAAGTTAAAAAGGAATAGGGATCTAAAATTTTTCCCCAAATAGGATAAGTGCGGAAAAAACCGAGGCCCAAAAGGGGGCATAAAGCCCTGGGGAATAGGCTTTTTCTAAGGGAATTTTTGAGGAGGGACGCTTTTTGAAAAAAGGGCATACAGGATAGAAACATATAAGGTATTTGGGAAAAGTCACCCAAAAAGGGAAAAATAAAAACATACCTGAGGGTAAGGAGTTTAGGACGTGTTTCCGGGGTAAGTTTTAAAGCCGCCAGCGTCCCGGACAGGCGGAGCGCGCCTTTTAAAACCCACCCGGGGCATTTTGGGGACGCCCGCGACTGGGGCACAGGAATCGGGAAATTGGTGATTTAGTTAAGGGAGAAAGGGGGAAAATGCTACTGCGCATGCGTCGACCCGCGATGCTCACACACAGCGTGTGTAACAGGGAAAGAGAGGGAATAGATGGAGCTAATGATCAGAGCTACTGGTTGAAATACTGAGAATTGGAGGAGACAGAAAGAGAAACGTGAGAAAAATGAGACAAGGGTGACAAAACATAAGGGCCCACGTTGTGAAGGGGGAAAAGGGGGAGAAAAAGGGGAAAGGAGATTAGAGTGTGCTGTGTGGTAAAGAAAAACCTAAAACCTTAAAAGGTTTCTTTTGGGAGTGGGGGAAAGAAAAACAGACAGAATTGAAAAAATGGGTTTTAATTTAAAAAAAAAATAATTTTAATTAAAATTTGAAATTGCATAAAATACTTTTATATTTTCCCGATAGAGAAAAAAAAGGGTTTAAAAAAAAATTGCCAATTTAATAAAAATTTTTTTCAATATGTTTCGTTTATCCCCTTTCGTGAAAGATTGCAGGTGTTATAATTTTTTTGGGAGTAATAGGGGTAATCAACCCTTATGTCATTTTTCACGATTCTTCCCTCCAGGTTCTAGTGTGCCTGGGGTTTATGGATCCAGAATTTCTCTTCAGAGATAAATTTTTTCATCCCAGTTTTGGGCCGGCCATGGGGGCAACTTTGGCCCCCCCTTAGGGCCAATTTATTTTTAAATGGCCATGTTTCGGAACGGAACAGTTTAAACCAATCCCCACTTTTAAAAACTTTCCCAGAATTTGGGGCTTAGATTCATTAAACAAAATATTTTTTTTTTTGGGCCCGGGGTAAAACTATTTTCCCTACTGGGTTTCCCCCTTCTTTACTTTAAATTTCAAAAACTTCCTAAAACTAAAAATTAAACTATCCACCATGACACGGGACCGTTTTAAAATTTTTTTGGGAACCACTTTATATCAGCCCAAGTGGGAATCTAACATTGATATATACAAAAAACCAAACCGATCCCCAAACAGCTTGCACATTCCCCTTTAGCAACCAGGGCCCCCAATAAAAAAAAAACATTACCACAATCCCCAAATTTAAAAAGAGTACGAGAAATCGTACAAAATCCAGAATTAGGGTACTAAAAGGGCTTGAAGAGATGTCCAAAACTTTTAAAAAAAGAGGTGGAAATTTCCCACCCCAAATTTTGAAAATGATACCCCTACCACAAACCATGACCAATGATTCCCCTTTGAAAACCGGGGAATTTCCCAAACTTTTCCCCACGTACCCCGTTGATCCTTTTAAATTTTAAAACCCCATTCATTCCAAAGGTTCAAAAAAAATTAAATTTCCGGAAAACTTTGGGAAAACTTTCTTAAAAACGATCATACCCACAGATTGAGATTTCCAAAATTTCCGCCCCTCCAATGCCAAAAAAGGGACAAAAACCTTGGGGAAAAAACCAGGAAAGGGGCCCAGACTTGGGTTTTCATAAAAGAAGGGGGAAACCCGACAAATGATTTTTATCGCCCCAAAAAAAGGGAAAAAATTTTCCATGCCTGGGGATTTTGCCGTGCTCCTGGTAATAAAAGGGAAAAGGCCTTCACCCTTCCCCAAAACGGGCCTTTAAAATTTTTGGGTTTAAAGGGGGCCTTTTTTTCCTCCCAAACCCAAATTTCGTTTTTTAAAATCAAACTAAAGTCCCCATGTGGAGGGTTGCGTTTGTGGGCCGGGGACTATCAAGCCCCCAAAAGGGATCGAGTGCCCAAAAACAAAAATGGGACTTTTTTGATGTAAGGGCCCCTTTCTCCCCTTTTCAGGAACATTTTGCTAAATTTAAGAAATCTTCCAGCAAAAATCGGGTTTTCCAAGTGTTAAAAAAGGCCCCCCCTCCCACCCCGAGGCGGAACCGTGTCACATTCCCCTTTTTAAGGGGAGAAAAATTCTGGATCCATCCCCTAGGCAAAAACTAGAACCTGGAGGCATGAATCGGGGAATAGGACATAAGGGTATGATTCCCCCATATTACTCTAATAATATTATAACCCCTGCAATCTTTAAAGTTTTGGGTTTATTTTGTATCATATTAAAAAAAATTTTGGGATTATGTGGCAAATTTTTTTTACCATGGATTATGTTCAAATGGGAATATATATGAGTATATATCCCATTACTTTGTATTATATGTTTTGGTTTTTATTATACTATTTTACTTTGCTTTTCTGTTTACTTCCTCAGCTCAAATGAAAAACCTTCATTTTCATGGTAATCTTCACACACCACATCTCTAATCCCCTTCCCTTTTTTTCCCCCCCTTTTCCCCCTTAAACCGTGTCCCTTATGTTTTTTCTCACCTATTTCTTTTTTTTCACGTTTCTTTTTTCTGTTTTCCTCCCAAATTTCAGTATTTAAAAAAAATAGCTTGATCATTAGTCCATCTTATTCCCTCTCTTTCCCTGTTACACACGCTTTGTGTGGCATCGCGGGTCTGACGCATGCCCCGAGTTGCTTTTCCCTTACTGCCCTTAAACTACTTTACTTTCCCGATTTTCCCGGGGCGCAGTTTGCGGGGTCCCCCGCAATGCGGGGGGGGTGGGGTTTTTAAAAGGCGGGGCTCGCGCTGTCCGGGCGCTGGCGGGCTAACACTTACCTCCCCGGCGTCAGTCCTTTTTCCCCTTTCACCTCGGTGTTTTTTTCTTCCTTCTTGCTGACTTTCCAACTACCCTTTTATTTTTTTCTATCCTGTCTTTTTTTTTTATTTCAACATGCGTTTTCCTCATTATTTCCCCAAAAGAAAAAAGCCCCATTTCAGGGTTTTTGCCCTTTGGAACCCCGGGGATTTCCGCACCCTTTTCCTATGTGGTTTAAAATATAATTTTCCCCATCCTTTCTAATTTTTTAGCTAAATGGTCCCCTATACTTATGCCTTCTATTTCTCTCCTAGCCCGGGACTCGTTTTACGATATTATATTTATTTCCACATTTTAAATCAACACCTTAAAACCCACCCCCTACCGACCCTAGGTAAGGGTTCTACCTTACGGTCAAACTCATTACTTCCTCTTTAAACTCGGGTTTTTTATTTTTAACCCAAAAAACAATGTGTCATGGGTTTTTCAATTTCAAATCTCTCCCCCCCCCCCCCCTTTTCCCTTTTTCCCCATCCTCCCCCCCTTTTTAATTTCCCCGCTAAACCCCCCAAATTTTTTCTTATTGTTCTCTTTTTCTCTTATATCTCCCCCCTTTTTCCATTTTGTATTGCATCCCTCCTTTCACTGTCTCCCCTTTTTCCCTTTTTCCTTTCTTCCTTACTTTTTCACCTTCACTACCCTCTTTTCCTTTTGTTCGGTTTTATATCCTGGTATTTTTATTCTTTACAGATTTCCTTGTAAAAAGGGTTTGAATTGCCGAAAAGTTTGGAAATCCTATTTTTCATCTAGGGGAAAAAAATTTTTTATGTTAAAGAAATCCTATGTGAAAGCATTTTTTTGGGGTTTATGTTGGATATGCCTTTAAAACCAAATATTTTTGTGCTTTTGATCCTCACTATACGTATGTAAATAAAATTTCCTTTAATTAAAATTTTCTTTTTGGTGTGCAGTGGATTTATCTTCTATATTTACTGGGGGTTTTGGGTCCTGGGAGTTTCTTGAGCAAAAAAAAAAGATTAATTTTCAGCTCATATTGATCAAAATCGTGGTGGTTGCATGGCAAAGTTAAAAAACAAGTTTCCCCGTGATTGCAAATGGGGAAATCCAAAAAAAAAATTTTTAGCTTCCACTTGGGGGCTTAGAAGTTGTATTTTGAAATGGGAAACTTTATTAAAAACATTCTTTTTGAAAAACCATAAATTTCATTTTAACAAGTAAAAAGATCCTCTTACGCGTTTTTAGGGATTTTCCTCCTTAAAATTTTTGCGCCATGAAATTTAAAGGAAAGGTTAAACTCTGAAAAGTGTTTCCCCATATCCCTTTTTTTTTGTTGCAATGCAATTATGATTTTTCAGATAATTTTTCGAAAAAAAAAAATTAACCCTTTTTTTAAAACAACTTCTAAGCCAAATGTGGATGCTGGAATTTAAATTTGGGTTTACCATTTTCTTTTTTGCAGGAAGTTAAAAAGTAAAATCCCTTTCTCCTTTGAGTTTCAGCAAAACCCCAAAAGCCAACTTTTATGTGTGACCCAAAAAGATTCAACCCTGAAGCTGCAGGGGGCCCTTTTAGACCCTTTTAGAAAATTTTAAAAACTATTAAAAAAATTTTTTATTGCACAAGTGGGCATACACTTAAACCCTAGGGAATTCTTGGGAAAAGATCCCCCTCTAGTTATAATAAGGTGTACTTTCATGACTGGTATAAATTAGAGGACAGCAGAATTGTCTGAAAAAAGGAGCCTTTAAAATAAGTGCACTATATTGGGTTTTAACCCAATTTAAAAAAAAGAAAATACTGTTGGAAAAGGGGAAAAAAAAAAGTTTTATAAAGGGTCTGAGGGGAGAGCCGCCCAACAGAAAAATTTCCCGGGGCCCCCACGTGCTGAAGGGGTCTTTGGGGGCCCCCCCCTCAAAACCCCCCCCACAGCAATTCCAATCCCCAATTTTTGCCCAAACAACAATATACAAAGACCAAAACCCAAAACCGCCACCCCTCATGAACATATCTTTCCCCCAAAAAAGTGCTGAATTTTAAAACCACCATACTGTCACTTAAAAAAATTCATTACAATTTAAAACCAAAATTTTTGCCAAAAAAAAATTTACCAAAATAGTGGGGGTTTTTAAATGTATTTTTCAAGTGCAAAAACATTTAGTGACTCACCCGTTGGACGTTTTTTCTGATGAGTCGTTCCCTTCCTTTTCTTTCCGTCCAATTTTCCCGGGTTATTTTCCCCGCCACGATCCCCTCCCTGCAGAGTTCACAACACAAACACCTAAGACTCCTCACTTTTTTTATATCATCTTCCTACCTGTGCCCGTCCCTCTATGTACAAACTCCCCATCCATAGTGCCCATTATGGTAACAATTCCCCCCTACGTGCCCAGGTAGTTAGGTATAAATCCCCACCTTCAAAGGTAGGTAGTCAGGTAGTGGAAAGGTAAGGGTACCCCCCCAGTAGGTAGGTGGTAGGTGGGTAGGTAGCCAGGGAGGTAGGTGGATAGTAGGTAGTTAGGTGGGTAGTAGATAGTCAGGTAGCCAGGGAGGTAGGAGGGTAGGCAGCAGGGCGACTGGGGAGGTAGATAGCTGGGCAGGTGGGTAGGTAGTCAGCCGGGCGAAATATGTCCCGCAATTACTGCTGTGTGAACATAGCCTAAGGTTGAGCGAGCAATATTGTTGCGACCAAGGCAGAGCCTGAAGCGGTGTGTTGGAAGTTGAGGTTTCACAACAGCTGGATAGTCACAGCTTGCAGGTCTTCCCCTTTAACCATGCCCCTAGAACACACTATGGATAAGTCTTAATCAGTGCTTGGAGTCGAGGTAAGAACCTGCACATTTGTATAAGGCCCTGACGAATTTGTTAATGACATAATTGCCATCTATTCCAACAGCAACAGATTTGTATTCACATGAAAATCTCCCGACAAGGGTCATACTAATTAGAACATATCTCTGCATTTTACTCTAACATCTTGCCACGATCAGAGTCCTTTTGATTAAACGCCGGGAGACAGGACAGCGGCTCGGAGCTCATATTGGAAGGTACTGTTGGCATGACAGGAATAAAAAATAACCCATTTACTCATTGCTGCACCTCTCATGCAAAAGCGGCAGATTAAATTAAATGAGGGAGTTCTGGGAGCTGCATTGTGTTCAGGTTACTTCAAAAGCTAGCAGCAGATGTGATCTGTGTTATGTCAAAAGCTCTTGCAGTCAGACTGTTTGATTCCAAGCTGTGAAGTACATAGAATGAAGTAGAGCTGTCTCCAGCTTCCTCATCCTCTCTGTGTTTAAAGGGGTTGTCTCACTACAAAGAATAGCTTTCAAAATGTAGGGAACACTAAATGAAGCCGTTTTCCAACTATATTGCTTTGTTCATCTTTTTTTGTTAAGGAGCTACAAATGATTATATCACCTACTGAAGGCTCTCAGGTTTCCCAAGTGACTGACCTGTGTACTCCTTCTCCCTGCTGTTTGTTCTATATGATAGCAGGGAATGACATCATCACACAGGTTGCGGCTTGTGCGTTATCTCATCTTTCAGACAAAAGACAGTAATTACTCTACTGTTTACAAGCTCAGAAGTTTCTCCAGACCTCAGAGAAGGTAATTTATTTAATCTAGACTAATAAACAGAGAAGTCTGAATACACTGAGCTCATATGCTAATTACCGACAGCTTGGCCAGGAAGTGACAGAGCAAAGCAGCATTATTTAATTCATGCATCCTATGAAACTTTGAGATGAGACAACCCCTTTGATGGTTAGTGGTGCAGTATTTGACTGTTAGCACTGGTAAAACTACTACCCTAGCTTCTGCTATAGGGGCCACTACTTAAAGGGTTCGTAATCTGAATAAAAACAGATGGATAGTTCAGAGGGTAAAGAGGTTGTCTCATCACAGACCACTCCATTAATATGTTAGTCATAGCAATAGTTATTTACAGCTCGCCAGGCATTGCAATGAATGGTTCACCAGAGACACAGCCGTTGCTTGTAAGCAGCTCTCCTCCATAGCTTATAAAAGGGATACCTTCTAGTCGTCACCCATCATAATAGCAATTCAAAAATCTTAAACAGTAAAGCCACTTACAAGAAGATTTTGGTTTAAAAAGTAATGTTACCCTGACTGAGAACACTACACCTCAAAGAAAACATAGCAAAATAAAAGAGCACAAAAAATAAAAACTAATTGCATCCTTGACATCAATAACTTGAGCCAACAGATGGGGAATATGAAGATAATCAGGTTTAAGAGCACTAACTACAGAAATCCATAAAGCAATAACAAGAGAGCGAATGGATGGTGGGTGGATGGTTGGTTGGCTGGATAGATGGATGTACAGATGCTATTTGTCTGTTTTTATTCTACATCCCAGGTAAGATTTATATATAGATTTAGTTGTATTTTTACAAATACCATTAAAATAAGCCAGAATGAAGTATACAGACAGTAATACAAACTGTAATAAGAGGTATTATTGCCCCATCACAAACTGCGCTAATCACACAATAGCTTCTCATTTCCTGCTATTGCATCCCTCTCATAAATCATAAGTCGACCTTTTACACATAGAATCAATTTACATAAAAAGTAAAGTTACTTTGTGTATACATTGTATTATTTATAGGGTATTGATCCTGTATCATATTTCTGAGCTGCCATCACAGATCTGCCAGTTGCTATTGGAAACAGTCAACAAGCTTGTCATTAAACCCCAGCTTAACAGCTTAGCTAAACTCCTATATTGCTGGAGAGAATGTGTTATAGTAGATTATGCCTTAGGGCTTGTCCCCACGGCAAGGGTTTTTGGACGGTTTTACAGACAGTTTTCGATTTTGAAAACCGTCTGTAAACTGACTGTCAACCTTTAGAATGGATCTCTATGGAAAATCTGTGCAGTGGTCCCCACTGCATGGATTTTCCGCCGGACGTTTTTTTTAGACCGCCGGCGGTCCGAAAAAGATTGAACATCACTTCACGGTTTTCGGGCGGAATATGAACATCTCAATACGAGAGGGGAGGGATTTTCTCCGCAAAAAGTGGAGAGAAGCCATCCCCCTGTGGCTGTGTGCACGGCCCCAAAACAGAGCAAATACCAGTCGGATGCCGGATGCCGTTGGGGACATGCCCTTATTCTCTTCAGTGAGCTTAGTTGCCAAACCAGAAACCAGGGTCAAGGTGTGGTACAGTTTCCCACAATTTGTCAATACTTGTCTGGTTATCAAACAATATGTTCTTCTTTTTCTTATTCTAAAATATGTTTTGGCCAAACTGGAAGAAAAAAGAATGGCATTAAAGCATTTTTGCTTACATTCTCTGCAGGGCTATTTACCGCCTCCGCTTATTTCTTGTTCTCTGCATATCCGTGAGCCTAACCTCAGTTTCACTGATGTCATCTTCCAGACTTTTTTCTGTGCACAAATAATTTTCTCTTTCCATGCTGAATGAAAAGGGCTTTTTCCTCTTCTTCATTTCCAATAGTACATTTTCAATAAATCTGTATTTTTAAAACAAACATGTTTGGCAAAATATAATTCCCTTTGATACAAGAATTCCTTTCCTTAAAAAAAAATCTTAAGTGACTTGCTTAAGCCTTTATTCAAGTCTATGTAATTTTTGCTCTGCTTGTTTTTGCTTTTTCTAAACTATATGTAGCCTCCCCTCACTGCAGCAGAGCAGTGGCATTTTCTGTTTGCAAGCTGTTTCCCTTTGTCCTGTAAAACTACAAGCCCAAGTATCCTTTGCTCTGCTTTGTCCACCTTCCTCCCTCCCAGCCTCAAGCTCAGTTTGCACCCTCTGTTTTTCACAGCTACTGAACTGAAACAGCAGATGTAGAACCACAGGAAGCTCAAAGAACATTTAAAATAAATTTTTTACACTGGACAACACATTTAGGGCCACATGTATGAAGCTCGCCACGTCGGGGTGCACCTTTTCGCCAGTTTTCCACCTGATTTATGTCGGCGCCAGGGCGCGCTCATACATAGCATGTAAAGTCCGCCTCGCCAGTGTGTGGGGCGCAGTGCGGGGACTTAGGCGCAGTCTCCGTGCATCGGCCGCTGCTAGCGCCTATTCCTGATTACTCACATCTCTCAAGATTTATCTACCCAGCGGTCCAACTGCGAAAATTTGGCCTCTTTTCTACAAACATTCTATACTCCATACATCCCTACTTTCAGACATTTTTCTATATGGTGATCCGGCTGAGAAAGGCTGTGTAACGGCCGAAACGTTCCTATATGGTCACCACGTTCCTTCAGCCATATGTTAAATATATGATTAATAATTTTGTATGGAAACAAGGCCTCTGTAACTATATTCTGTAACTATATTTTGTAACTGCATATATTTTCACCTATAAAGAATTTCAAAATTAATGAACATAAAACCAAAACGAGTGCTGTGGAATCCTTATCCTTTATGATTATTGAGTTGAAAGTACTCTTTCCACTTAGCACCCCCATCCAGATTATTCAAGTGCATGTCATTCTTCTCTAAATAATCATATTCAAAGGCGGGACAGTTCAAAATACAGTAAAAATGCAGAAAAGAGCTGATTGGTTGAGCTAGCGGGTTCTTGGCTATCCCGGCCAATCAGAGCGCAAGCTACTTTCTCATAGAGTTCTATGGGGAAAAGAAATGCAGAGCGAGCTGAAGCGCGGTTATTTGGACCAATGGGAGAGTGAGCGACGCTCTTATGGGTTTTCTAATGCAATCTGTAATAAAACTGTACATGGCCGAAATCAAATGATAAGACTACAGAAGTTGTCCCGATGTGTATATAAAATGAACAATAATATGGGGGTAAAGAAAAAAAAAAAAATTAATTCAATAAAATCATGTTTATTTCTTTATTTTCGTTACACCAATACTATTGATCCTTGGCTAACGAAAATAAAGAAATAAACATGATTTTATTGAATTTTTTTTTTTCTTTACCCCAATATTATTGTTAATTTTATTTACACATCGGTACAACTTCGGGAGTATTATCATTTGATTTCGGCCATGTACAGTTTTATTCAAGATTGCATTAGAAAACCCATAGGTGCGTCGCTCGCTCTCCCATTGGTCCAAATAACCGCGCCTCAGCTCGCTCTGAATTTCTTTTCCCCATAGAACTCTATGAGAAAGTAGCTCGCGCTCTGATTGGCCGGGATAGCCAAGCCCCGGCTAGCTCAACCAATCAGCTCTTTTCTGCCTTTTTACTGTATTTTGAACTGTCCCGCCTTTGAATATAATTGGTCAATATTTCTCTATAGGTTAGAATGGGTCCCTGTCGCTCCTATTCTGATTGGTCAATACTTCTACATAGGTTAGAATGGGCCACTGTCGCTCCTATTCTGATTGGCTGGTTTATGCCGACCAATGAGAAGAGCTTAAACAATTTGAATTACTGTATTTCCCGGCAATTCTCTATATCCCAATTCCTTATGTATTGCCGGTCTCGGCGACAAACGCGTTGTTAGGGATTTGACTGATTCATGTTTATAGAAGGTTTCAGCTCTTTTTCAGATCATATTTTACACTGAATAAAAATGATTTTTTTAATCATATTCCATGCCGCACGGCGCTGAGAACCGAGATTGCATTGCGCCGATCTCTCCATAGACTACAATGGGACAAGTAGCTCGCACTCTGATTGGCTGGGATAGCCAAGCCCCCGCTAGCTCAACCAATCAGGTCTTTTCTGTATTTTTATTGTATTTTGAACTGTCCCGCCTTTGATTTTGATAGCACTAGATTTATCCATAGGTTAGAATGGCTCCAAGTCGCTCCGATTCTAATTGGTTGGTTTATGCCGACCAATGAGAAGAGCTTAAACAATTTGAATTCCTGGATTTCCCGGCAATTCTCTATATCCCAATCCCTATGTCGCGCCGGTCTCGGCGACAAATGCGTTGTTCGGGATGTAATTGATTTATGTGTATAGAAGGTTTCAGCTCTTTTACAGAGGATATTTACATTTAATAAGAATGTTTTTTTTTTTATCATACTCCATGCCGCACGGCGCTGAGAGCCGAGATTGCATTGCGCCGATCTCTCCATAGACTACAATGGGACAAGTAGCTCGCGCTCTGATTGGCTGGGATAGCCAAGCCCCCGCTAGTTCAACCCATCAGCTCTTTTCTGCCTTTTTTATTGTATTTTGAACTGTCCCGCCTTTGAATTTGATTGGTCAATACTTCTCCATAGGTTTTAATGGGTCCCTGTCGCTCCTATTCTGATTGGCCGGTTTATGCCGACCAATGAGAAGCGCTTTCAGAATTTGAATTACTGTATTTCCCGGCAATTTCCAAGATCCTAATTCCTGATGTTGAGCCGTTCTAGATTTTTGGAAAGTGATTTTATTTATGTATTTTTTATTTTTGAGGTTTGAGCTCTTTTTCTGATAATGTTTTACGCCTTTATAAAGGCGATTTTTTTTGGAATCATACTCCATGCCGCACGGAGCTGAGCGCCGAGATTTCTGTTGCGATCTTCTATGTTTCCTCTCATGTTCTGTTCTCGCTTCACTTCGCCTCCGCCGGAGCATTTAGACCAGAATCAACCAGGTCTGCCTGTCGGAGCTGCCGAGCACTGCAATGCGCCGCACTTTGCCGCGTCCCGCCCTTGAACGCCCACACCGCGCCCACACCGTGCCCATTGCCTGCCCCTTCATGCGGGGCGCAGCTGAAAGGGGCGAACGCTGCGCCAAACACTGCATCCCTGCGTCCGACAGCGGATTCGGGCCGGGGAGGCGCAGGTTACGCCAAAAAACAGGCGAAAAGCCCGTTCATACATGTCGCCCTTAGTGTGGACATCTACATTAGTATTTCTGCTCTCCCCAGCCCAATCCTCTTTATGCTCCATACCTGTTTATTTTTTCATTGAAAGTTACAAGTTGCAATGGCCTCAGGATATAATATTTTCAACAGACAATGGTCTTTTCTGGGATATTGTATGTTGAGTGTGGTTTCAAGATACCAGACATGAATCTAACCAATTATTATGAACAATTTACTTGTAAAACCCCTATGTTAGTGAACTGCATGCAGTGATAGCCGATCTACTAGCGCCTCTCTACATATAGTACAGTATTACATGTCCTGTACTGTTCTTTCCATGTGCCAGGATGAGTGGCTCCTTTGGGCACCAGGTGAGGGCCCCTTTTTTCGGGTACATTTTTCTGATCCAATTAAGATCCTGTCCTCAAAATAGAAAGTGATTTCAATATCCCAGCTGTTCTTTCTGACTGACATGTATAAAGGCTTTCTTTATATGTATTAGTTACCTATATAATTTTCTTTCAGCTTCATTGTTCATAGAGTTACGGTTTCAACATATAATGGTTGCCCCAGAACCAATTAATATTATATGTTGAGGGACCACTGAATAGTCATTAACACACTTACAATGTACTTTAAAGGGATTGTCCCACTACATTGATTCATCTTACTTCAGTCCTGTTTTCTTGGTTTCACTTTGAATTCAGGGGCATGTTTACTGGCTTCCACTAGGCTGCAGTAGAAGCCAGGTCTGTAGCTATAGCAACCAGTGCTGGCAGCCTATCAGGAGAGATCAAACAGGTCTGTAACTATAGCGACCTGAGGAGCTGATGCAGTCCATACAAGAGGGGATATCTTAGAATAGGTAGGGCACTGTTAATGGACATATATTGCAAAGTGACTTGATTTTGCAAGATCTTTAACATAAGAGACAATCCTTGTAGTGAGACAACCCCTTTAAGGCAGCATAAAATAAATAAAAACATATATTTTGCATAGCACGATAGTACAACATACAGGCCAGGTTTCCCTACAAAACACGTCATACCCCAGTCACACTTCAGAACAAACATGTTCGGAACAAAGATGATTGTGGATCTCCATATAGCATCCTTAAAACAGTGTTCGGTGCCAGGCCTCCTGGCCCAACTGAGATGGGGAGAATGGTGGGATGTGTAAGCCAATTAATAGCCAGACACACTCCTCATGGAAGTAGGGTTGCTGAGAAAACTGTGTTGATTAAAGATTTCTTCAGCATGGCTGACTTAAACGACAGGTGTAAGACAAGCCATGCAGCAGTGCCAGCCTGGAAGATGCCAGCTAGCCTTCGTCATCTCTTTCCACTGTCCGGTAATAAGTCCTTCTCTTAGGGTGCATATACATTTCCCTCATAGTGTGGTCCCATCATTCTACTTCAGTATCCACCAATCCCCCAAAAAAGCACAAGAGGCTATGCTTATAAGACTCCAATAGCGATGCCAAAAATTTAATTCCTCTCTGACAATTTTTGGCCATGACATTATCCTATTTTCATCCTCCCCCTAACACAGCTGCAGTGAGGCGCTGGGTACACTGTGAGGCCTATTGGTTGGGTGTTGTCAGTGTAGTAGTAATTAATTATGGGTATACACAAATTAACCATAATAATAAGTTTTGTAAACTTATTTCATATTGAATCATATTGCCATATTGTACTTGTTTTAAAAATTCCTTTTACATAAAGAAAACATTTTTGCGGAAGGATAGGCGGTAAGTCATAGGAGAGCCATCTATGCGCTATTATATACATAATGCAGAAGGATGTACAAGCGATTGCGCTTAAATGTATAAATGTAAAAAAAGTTTTAAAAATATAAAAAACAATATAAAATATTGAAAGTTCAAATAGTCCCTTTGCCATTTTACAAATAAAAAAATTAAAAAGTTGCACATAATTGGTATCGCCATGTCTGTAAAAGTCCGTTCTATTAATATATGACATCCAAACGCCAAAATTGAGTTTTTTGGTCATTTCACTTACATAAAAAGTGTAATAAAAGGGATAAAAAAAGTTGCATCTAACCCAAAATAGTACTAATAAAAAGCCAGCAAAAAATGCACCATCTCTCAAGTCCACAGGTGGAAGTGCAAAAAAGGTATTAGTCACGGAAAATGGTGCAGTGGCGCAAATTTAAAAAATTGAAAATGTTTAGATTTTTTTAGAGTACTAAACATAACAAAAACCTTACATATTTGGTATCAACTTGCAGAATACAGATAATATATCATTTATACCTAAGAGTCAACGGCGTAGAAACAAGATCCCTGCAAAAATGGCGCAAGTACTTTTTTTTACATTTCGCCCCACTTAGAATTTATTGGCGGTTTTCCAGTACATTCTATGGAAAGGTGAATGATACCATGAGAAAGTTAATCTTGTCTCGCAAAATAAGAGCCCTCATATGCCTATTCAGGTGAAAAAATAAAAAAGCACTTGCGTGAAACACTTCTTATCTGATGACAGGCAAAATGAATGAGCTTTTAAGGCACCGGGTAGACAGTGCAGTCTGAGGCTGTCTTGCTGTATTGAGAATCCACTGTTGTACTGTTTATTATTTCACTTAAGTTTTGAGACGCTCCCTTGGATTCCTCACTCCTCACTCACCCCCTCCCTCTCAGCCCTGCAGCTTCATGACTCAGCATGCTAAGGAGAGAGGTAAGAAACTTTCGTCTTGGCAAATCCCCTTTAAGGGACTAAAGACCACAGTAATTTCTGTGTCTGCTGACTCTCCCTGGCCAGTGGAGGCCCAGTGACCCATGGTAAACTTATACTAGTCAACAATTTAAATTCCACAGAAAGTATGAGATTATATTCTTATATTTAATTGAGAGTGCACCTAAAGTCTGTAGTGACATAAGTTGGGTGCCTTGCTTTATGTATATGTTGCACTTTTATATGGTTTTTATGCTTTGCTCTTGTATTATATATTAAAACTATGTTTGTTCCAGGATTGGCTGAGAATAAGAGGTCAACCTAAAAACATACATAAATGCATATATAGTACACCTGAAGAAGTTACAATTCCCCTCAGGAAAGAGATTTGGGACTAGGATATAAGTTCCAACAATCCCATAGGTGTTCTCCTGCAATGCGACATCTGCGCCCCCTCTGGACTTAGGCAGAGATAAATTATTGACAAATCTATTTAAGCCTTTTTATGAGAGAAGTTGTATTTTTTAATAAGAAACATATGAACGTTACTCTGCATGTCAGGAGATACCAAATCTATACTTTCAATTTTACAATTTTTTTAAAAACCCAAAACCTTACTTAATTTTCTATTTATTTTTTTTAAATTGCAGTGAATCGCCTTTTTCTCGGACCAGTAATATTTTTTTTCTATCTTTAGTCAGTTCCCCAGTACGAGGACCTGTTTACTATGAGGTAAACTGTAGGTTTCACTGGTGTAAATTTGTGGTAAAAACAACTTTGTAATCTCTTTTTAGTAAATTTTTTTTCCTTTTTTTTTTTTTAAAGGGTTTACCTTGCAGGATAGATAAGGTGATATTTTAATGTTTTTATGGACTTGGCAATACCAGGTATGTTTTTATTGTTTTTTTTATGACAAATGGAAAAACAAAAATGTTATTCTTAATATTTATATTTTTAACAGCTTTTTTTTTACTTTGAATCTCTCTAGGGATATGTAATTGCTTTATAATATGCTGCAAAACTTTGTATTGCAGTATATTGTCATTTTACTGATCTCATGCACTTTGAAGATTGGTATTACCAGTAAGAATACTGTCATGGCAGGCCTGTGTGTCTTTATTAATGAAAAAATAAAAAACAATTATCTTTTGAAAAATGAGATTCAAAGCGAATAAAAAACCAAAAACTTTAATAAAAGAAATAGTAAAACATGTCAAAAACAGTAAAAATTGTGTGTTGCCAGAATTATACTTGGCCGCAAATTGAGAAAACATCAAGGGCTTGTTTTTTTGTGCAACAAGTTGTATTAGTTGTGTAAGTGCAATTTTGCAGATTTTGGGAGTTTTGCTTTTATGAAATTTACTGTGTGATATACATGAGGCCTATTGTGCTTGTTATTATTCTTTTTATGTTTGTCATTATTTCAAGATGTCCCAACAAATACTGTTGTCAAGTTGTAGTCCTCCAATAGTGAGATCCATTGTCACTCTTCTCAACCACCATAAAGATAATGGTACTTTTCATCCTCTACTCAGAACTCTCCTTGTGTAGATTTATGCATATCACAAGGCTTTATGAGAAAGGAGCTGAGAAGCTCAAGCGCCGTCTATTGGATGTAACAAATCCTCAATTTGCTTCAGACTCACTGAATCTTTAGAAAGCAAAAGGGATATTAGCCAAGCCAGTATCATTCATCTAGTTGTTTCGGAGTTTTGCTCCTCATCAGTACAGAGCAGAGTGATACTGGCTGGCTGGGTGGGAGGCAATGAGTGGCTCAGAGAGGGGAACATCTCTGCTATATGGTGCTCTCCCCAAGGAGAGATTTTCCCCTTTCTGTAGATTTATGCAGACAGATGAGCATATGCGTGGTCATCTGAATGCTTTGGGGCCTCTCAGTTTGCTTTCCTTGTTTTCTGGCTCTTGCCTCTATAGTACACATGCCAGACCCTGAAATCCTAAATTAAATTACCTCTCTGCATTCTCTCTGTACTGACACACAGCTCCGTGACCTTTTCCTGTAGATTATTCTGTATACATCTGTGATTTGTGTCCTTTTCAGGATAACAAACAGAGATACATGTTCAATTAGAGCAGCACAGATTCCCTTTTATTTATGATTTTGCTGTTTCTGGCGCATATTCAAAAAAAATACATTCCTTATCCTTGAGATTTATTGGTGCATCCTTTTTATGAAATACAGTGTGAATAATGTATTTTTTTAATATTGTCATAAACTGAACTATATTAAAAGGACAGGAATCATTATTTATGATTAAAGCACAGAAATCTATTCAACAGATATAGTTTATGTGTAATTTATTTGACCTGCCGTTTTTTCTTTCAAGTCGTTCTGATATTTTTCCACATTGAAGATCCTGGTCCTTCTTTATTGACATCTTGGTTATACAATTCAACATCATTCTTTGCTACCTATTGTCAGACGCCCTTTGGAATGGATAAAATGATCATGGAAGAAAGAATTGAGCTAAAGATTAAATAGAAGTTTACAGAATGGCAAATTACAAAAGCAGTTACCTTGACTAATGCTTGTCAATAACCCAGTCCTCAACTATTTCTTATCAATAAAGTATGCATCCATAAAGCTATACATACAGATATCCTCGATCTACAAAACACAGATGCTTTGTCAATACTATACATGATTTACCTTGTACTAATCCTGAATTATACATGGATTATACGTCAGAGCTGTACTCACTATTCAGTTAGTTGTCAATGGAGACTACGGACAAGCTTGCATGTAGACTACCCAACAGCTTTGCTGAGCTTCTATAATATAGGGAGCAGTTAGCTTGTCCTACATTATAGTTGAAGTCATAATTTTACATACACCTTACCCATATTCATTAAAACTCTGTTTTACACAATTCCTGACATGTAATCTTCATCTTAGATGGTAGAAAATGCTTGACCATAATTTATTGCAAGTTTTATCCCTTTTCCAATGGCTCAGAAGTTTATATACACATGGTTCGTATTTGGTAGCACTGCCTTTAAATTGTCTGGCTTGGGTGAAACATTATAGGTAGCCTTCCCCAAGCTTCTTAGGCTATGTTCACACGGCTTATTGTGGGATGGATTTCAGTTCCGTAATTTGCGCCGTAGTGCGCGAATTACGGCTGAAATCTGTCCCAGTTATTACGGTAATCCACAGTTCTCACAGAGAACTATGGATTCCGTCTCCTCTTGCCGTATTTCGCGAGCGTGGAGAAAGTGACATGTCAATTATTCACGGCGGGATACGCGCCGTGGATAATGAATGTCTATGGCCCCCCCACCCCACCCCCGCTGCACAGCACACAGCGTAATTGCAGGCAAAATCCATCCCCGCAATTACGCCGTGGATAAGCTGTGTGAACATAGCCTTACAATAAACTTTGTTTGCTGGCCTCCTTGCTCATATATACTATTTCATTTCTGCATATACATTTTCTATAAGATTAAGGTCAGGGGTTTGTGTCCTAAAGTCAATTTTCAATTGGAAGAACCATTTTACAGGCCATCTAAACAAGTTTATAGGCCCCTTGGCAATGTAGTGTAGTGGGCCCCCTGCCCACACAACCAGGCTTGGACTGGCCAACAGAGGAAACTCCAAGTGGGTCCCTGAGCATGGCAGACCAGAAGTTGCTTTTAAACTACATATGAATCCTTGTGAGAGGCAAATAGACAAGAACCAAGAGACAGAGTTTGAGAGGCATCTTCAGTAATGTACAGCAGCTGTAGGGTGACAGAATTAACTCCTTTGGTGGACTCTGTAATCAACTCCACTGGTGGGCCCCTAGAAATAACTCTATTGATGAACCCCAGAAAAAAATGTACTGGTGCACCCTAGGCCCCACAGTCCAACACTGCACACAAACACTCAGAGAAATCTCAAATACTAAAAAAAATAGATTAGATTTATCGTTACCTCCAATACATTCATTGTTTTCACATAAAAAATGTGTTTTACAGAAAAGATTAATCAACAAATGTTTGAACATTACAACATGAACCATGAACTTGAAAAGCAAAAATTTCAACATAAAACTGATACTTAGTTGGTAAACTATTCTGATGAAGATGGCACAGGTGATCAGTATGATATTATTATGAATTATTTATATCTAAATCAGTGTCAAATTCTTCACTGTACATAGCTTAGCATGGAGCTCCTAGGCAACTGCCCATAGTGCCTCTGTGCTAAGATAGTACTTTCCATTTGTGATCAAGCTTTAACATCCTGGGATCTGGGGTTTTAGAATATTGCTTCAATATCATAATGCCACCAGTCCAGTTCATTACATTGCCAAGCAAAAGAGTAACAATGTTTTTAACATTTGGCTTTCAGGCTCAATATCTCACCATTCACTACAGCTTTGAATTTGAGGCTACCATCATTTTGTAGACAATTATCTTGGCTATCTCATATATCAATTTGACTTGCAACTATTTAGCATATGCTTAGTTATGCAGATTCTTGTTATTTAACTGTATTGTTACTGTTTTCCTCCTAAAAATTTATAGTTCAAGTTTTATTACTTTGTTAGTATTTTGTAAATCCACCTTTGACTTTCAACACCGCCTGAATCCTTTTGGGCAATTTCTCGATCAGATTCAACCCATTGAAAGGGCAGGAGTGGATCCACTGGACCAAGCAAGGGGTTTGAAGCTAACCCCACGCCGGGGGAAGGGGTTTTCAAAGTAGCCCCCGGTTTTCCCCCAGAGCCCGTGCAAAGGGGAGGGTTTTGCTGCGGCGTGAGGTACCGGTCGTTACCCTGACGTGACTGGTTGCGATGGCGGGGGGGGTACGGCTTTGGTTTAAAAGGGGCTAATCCAGAGACGTAGTGGGGGGAAAGGCAGAAAGGTCGGGCAGGCAGCGAGGTTCGTGGTCAGAGCGGGCAGGGGGTCGGGGGCCCGGCGGAAACAGGCAAGGTAGGAAAATTTAAGAAAGCGGACGGGTTCACGGGAAATTAAAGGGAAATGAACTCCAATACTCTCTAACGCCCCAAAAACACCCAACAGACTGGCAGCCGAGTGCGGGGGGGGTTTTTATTTTAAAAATAGGCCCAGGGGCCCGTAAAAAACCAATTTTTTTTGGCGCGGGGCCCCTTTAAAAACCCGGCCCAGCCGTCGGGGGGGGGCAAACCCCTTAAGCAGGGGTTAGGGGGCACGGCGGTTGTCAGGCGGGGGACACAGGAGGGGGCTGGAAAAGTAGGGGGTTTTTTCCGGGGCCGGAGGGGAAGGCAAGGCCCCTGGGGGAACACCCGGGGGCACCCGCGCCCAAACCCAGTGCACGCAGGGAGACGGCCGGGCGACCCCGCGGCCCCGCGCGCCGGGGAAAAGTACCCCCCCCCCCCCTTAGCTTTTCCCCCTTTTCCCTTTTGGGGGAATCTAGAGAGGGGGTCAGGGGCCCAGATTGGTTCGGTTTCCCCATGAACGCTCCCCCGGGGCCGAACCCCTTTTCCGTAAATTTAAGGTAAAACCCCGTTCCCCCCTAAACCTGTCTTCTCCCCCAGCCCCCTTTCCTTGCCCTAAAAGGTGTTAATTTTGTGTTAGCAACAGGAAAAAGGCGGACAGATCTAGGGAGAAGGGGTTAAAGCACCCCGGTTGAGAAGGGACACGTAAAAGGGTTTTTGGGGTTACGTAGGTCGGAGGCAAGCGAAGGCTTTTAGGACACGGGATTCAGACGCCGAAGCACCAAAAAGGGGCCCCGGGTTTTTGGGGGCCCAACTTGTAACTGGGAAACCTTTAAAAGGGGAAAGGTACTTCGCGGAAAAACCAAAACCCCTATCCCCTACTCAAATAGGGGGGGGCCTCGGGTAACCTTTAGCCGACGCTTGGGGGCGGGCAGAAAGGCTCGAAAGCGGGGCCCCCCCCTTGTGGTGAGTTGCCAGAAGTTTTTGATTTTCCTTTTTTGGGCATCCACGGCGGGGGAAAAGGGAAAATGAGGTGCTAGAGGGAGGGTGGGGGGGTTTGTACCCAAAGAAAAAAAAAAAGGGGGAGGGGCCCCCAGCGGATTCGGGATTTAAAAAAGAGTTATAAAAAAAACTCTCCCCAAAGGGGGAAAAAAGGGATGGACCTTTTACCCTTGACGAGCGGACCCCAAAGTGCCGCAAGTAGGTCCCCAACCCCGGGTTTAAACCCCTCTTTTATCCCCTTTTAGTTTGAGGGTGGTTTGAAGAAAAAAAAAACCCAGCTGAATCTCCCAAACGGACAGACAGAGCCGCCAGAATTTAGCAAAAAATTGGACTCCCCTTTCAGAGACAATATGAACGGGAGCCCCGTTGAAAGCGGAAAATATGATGGAAAAAATGTTGGGCAGGGTGGGCAGAGGGGTGCCCCAGGTAGTGGGAAAAAGTGACCCCATTTTGAGAAAAAATTTTCGGTCACCCCCCAGAGGGCCCATGTTTCCAGATGAGGGTGGGAGATCAGTGAAAAAAATCCAGGCGACAGGGGTTTCCCAGGGTTTTTCCGGCAGGGAAAGGGTGCAAAAGGGGCCCGCGGGTTGAGGCGGGGGAACCTTATTTCGGGGCGGGGGGAGCGGCCAGAAACCAAAATTTCCATACATTTTGGCAAGATTTGGGCCCCCAGTATTTGCGGGGCCCGCTGTAGAGACTTAGGGAAACTCTGGGGGGCCAGTGTTGGGGAAAAGAATCCCCCCACTTCCAGGTTTCTAAGCCCCCAAAGGCGGGTGCACTTTCGTCTTCCCGGGGGGGCAATTTTAAAGACCCAAGGGGGGGCCCCCTTTGACGGGGGTTTCGGAGGGACTATGTGCTGTGGAGGGAACCCAAGGGACCCCCCTATCCGAGGCACGAGATAGGGCATGGGCCCTTTGACTTTTTCCCCGGCGGGCCCGGGAAAGTGTAGCGGAAAGTAAAACGGGCAAAGAAGAGGACCATCTCCCCTCCCGGGGTTTTAAAGGCGTTGAGCGGGAATGAAGTTATGGGAAAGATTTTTTAAGGGTCGGTGAAAATGTCAATAGGGTGACGAGCCCCCCCAGCAGGTTCGCCACTCTTAAGACCCAAAACTTTATGGCCAGCAATTGCGATTTTCCTTTTGGGGGGTTTTGTAATTTTCCCTCGGCGGGAAAGAGAAATTTTTGGAGAAGAAGGGCCACAGGGTATGCGCTTACCCGAGGAGGATCTCTGCGGGAAAGGGAAAAGAAAGGCCCCCCGGGGGAAGCATCCACTTCCAGAAGAAAGGGGGGTTTGGGGCCGGGCGAGACAGGACCGGGCAGACGGGGAAGCCGATTTGGGGAAATTTGGGAAGGCTTCTTTGAGCTTGGGGGGCCAGGATTTGGGTTGGCTTTCTTTTTGGGTTAGGCCCCAGGGGGTCACAAGCGTAGGGGAAATGTGGAAAAATTGTCTGTTTTTTTGGGAAAAAACCCAAAAAATCGTTAAAGGGCCCCGAAGGTCCCCCGGTTTTTGGCCACTGCAAGACTGCGGGATTTTTGGAAGGGCCCCTTCCCGGAGGCCCTTATCAGAGCGTTTAACCCTAGGAAGGGTAAGGGGTTGTTTTCCCAAAGGGGGACACTTCTCGGGTTTTGGGCAAAAAGCTGTTGGGTGCGGAGTCCGGGGGGGGTCCTGGGGCCCCGGGGTGGCGTTTGGATTTTACGAGATCCGGGGGGAAAAGATAAGAATTTTCGCCCAAAAGTGGGGGGGAAAAAAATTTTCCCCAAAAAGGGACGTAGAGTAGGCCCCCGGAAAAATCCTTTGACAAAGTTTTGAAATAAACCCCCCCCCCGGAGCGTTGCAGAAAACCGAATGGCATAACCAGGTACTCGAAGGGGCCCACCCGGGGAAATTAAAATCCCTTTTTCCCATCATCGCCTCTCAAATTTAAAAATTTTTAATTTTATAAACACCAGTAGACCCAGCTTGGAAAATATTTTCGTGCCACGCAGGCGGTCAAAAAAAAGGTTTCTTTTATCAAGGGAAAGGGGGTTGGGTTTTTTTTTTTATGGTAATTTTTTTTAAGCCCCAATAGTCGGGTGCAGGGCCGGGGAAAACCCGTCTTTTTTTTCCCAAAAAAGAAGCCGGCTCCCCCCGAGACGAGGCCCTTTTGGATGAATCCCTTTTCGGAGATTCTCCCTTTATGCACTCCGACATTGTCTTTGTTCCGGGACGGGAGAGGGGTAAACCCCGGCCCCCCGGGGGGAGAAAAAGCCAGGGGGAAAGGGCAATGGGACAGTATAAGGCCCGGGGGAGGAGGAAGCGTTTTGGCCTGTTTTTCCGAAAAGACATCGCAAAAATCCCCCGTAAGGCGTGGTAGACCTGGAGGGGGGCTTGGGGGAGACTTAAAGGGGGGCCGGGCCTGAAAGGGGCTAGTTGCGGTTTAGAAAGGGAACCCTGCATGAAAACGCGGAACCCCCCAAAAAATGACTTCACCTGTGCTCCAGTCCCGGTGGGGTTGGTCCTGCAGCCCAAAGGGGGGGCCCCGAAGGATTTCAGAAGGGGGGATCGAGGGAGGACAAAATAGTTGCAAAAATTTCCTTGTGAAAGGGGCCCCCAAACGCGAAGAGGGGGGGGCCCTACGGGAAGGGGGATAGCGTCCTTAAGGGATTCGCCACTGCCCAAAAGACAAAATAGGTTTCGCCAAAAGGATCACTGAAAGACGAAATGGGCACAAATTCGTGGGTTATGTTTCCCCCAGTTTCCCGAAACAAAAAAAGGCGTTTGGGGGGAAAGGGGGCTTTTCCGGAGAAGCACCCCAAGTATAGGGCATGGGGCAAAATGGGGGGAGGGGTTTTTTGACCCTAGGGGTTTTTTTTTTTTTTTCCCCCCTCCCACGAGCCCTAGGTCGGAAGTTTCCCGGGGAAAACCGGGGCAGTCCCCCAAAGAAAAGGCCAGAACCGCCACAATAGGGAAACACAACTGCTTCAGACGACGCTGGAAAAGTTCCTCCCGGGGAAAGGGGGGCTCTCCCCGACCTGCATAGGTTCCCCTTCAGAGGGCTATGGGTGGGGGAAAGGGGGAGCCGCTGGAACGTGGGACCAGGCGGGGGGGGAAAAGGCGTGGCGGACGGTTTCCGTTTTTAGGCGGAGCTCTTGTTGCCTTTTTGGCGATGCAAAAATTTTCCCCTCGGGTGGCCAAATGGATTAGGTCATCCAAAGCAGCCCGGTAGATCCCGAGCGGCGAGTCGTCCCTTTTTCGCCCCCGGAAAGGCCCTTTCCAAAAAAAATTTTTTTCGCCACCAACGCCCCCCCTTATTCCAGTCCAGGGTCCGAAACGAAAAGTGCGAAATTTTCAAAAGAATTTTTTTCCGATGTGGTGTCACCTGACGAAGCCCGGAAAAGGGGGAAAAAGGGGTTTTCGGCAGCCGACGAAAATACGGTCTGGTTTCCTCAAAGAAACCCTGCGGAACCCCCGGAGGAAGGTTTGGAGGGCCGCCGTCAGAGGATTTTCCTCCCATCCCCCAGCGGGGGGTCGCCCAAGCCAAGGCTTCTCCAAAACAAGAGGCTGATTATGAAGGCCACCTTTGGGTCGCCTTTTAGGAAATTGGCGCCCCTTTATCTCGGGTGGAAAGAAGAATGGTGATGAACCCGGGGCCAAATTCTTTGGGTTTTACCATCGTGCGTGAGGGAAAATGGGGATGCGAGAGGGGTCCCGAAGCCGAAGAAAGGGAAGCAATTTTATGCCGGAGCAACGGATTTCAGGGGCAGAGGGGGCAGCCGGGGGAAAGGGGAAAACGGGGGTTGCAAAAGGGTTTTGCATCATGGGGTGCTAGCTGGGGCTTTATGTTGACCCTGTGGGCAAGGGGGAGTGTGGGGTCCCGGAGATTGGGAAAAGGTCCCTGGCGGAATCCATGGAAGTCGTACTGTAAAGCAGGGGGATCGCTTTGGGCCAAAGCAAGCGATGTAGCTAAGCACGCCAGGGAACGGAGTCTAAGTAAACCCCCCGGGTTTTTTCCCCGGGCCGCCCCAAAGGGGTTTGGGCTTAAATGTGGGGGTGAAGTACCAGGGGCGTTACCCCCGGTGACGGTTTTCCGGGTGGCGGGCCCGGGGGAAAAGGGGTGGTCAAAAAAGTAAACCCGAGGGCGTAAATGGGGGAAAAGGGAGAAAGGGCAGGGGCAGGCGAGAGGTTCGTGGTAAGAAACAGGGAGCGGTAGGGAGGCGGCCAAAAAAGGCCCAAGGTCCCGGAAACGTAAGCAAAACGGTTTGGGCCCCGGGGAATCAAGGGGCTGAAAAAACCCAAAACTCTCTAAACGCACCCAAAAAACACCAACGAATTTGGGAAACGAGTGGGTGGGGGAAACCCGCGGCCGTCAATAACCAATTAATGGCCGCTGGCCCTTTAAATCCCGACCAGCCGCGCGCGCGCCTTAAGCGCGGTTTAAAGCGCTCGGCGGGTTTCAGAGCCCGGACTCAGGAGCGGGGACTGTTAAGTAGGGGTTTCCCCGGGGAGGAGGAGAAGGACAAGGTTTTTGGGCAGCCACGGCAAAAGCGCCCCACCCTTTTGTGCGAGGGGGCGGCCGCGGGCGCGCGCGCCGGGGACAATCATGTTTTTGACCCAAATTTTAAACCCAGGTCTCTTCTACATGTTTCCCAATCTTGAAAGCATACTGGTTGTTTACTTTTTGGGTTTTAATACGCTTTTTCTTAAAAATTACCCACAAATGTTTTGTTGGGTTGAGGTTTTGGGGGACTGTGGAGGGAAAAAACAGCAGTCTTTTTCCTTGTAAATTTAACCCTTCCTTCTCCAACCTTGACGTATGCTTAGGTTGTTGTCCTGCAGGAACATGTGTCCCTTTTCCCTAGCCAAAAGTAATCGAGGTATAAAGTAACTTATCTTGTAGGATACTCACATGAAATTCCCGCATTTGGAAACAACCATCGATCCTGGGCAAGTATCCAAAATCTTTCTGGAAACCCAAACCCCCTATCATTGGCTTCCCACCAAACTTGATGGTTCCCCCAATTTCCTTGATCCCTTAGCCCCCTTTTCCCTTTTATTCTTTCAGACCCCTTTTCACCCCTCAAAATTCAAAGTTTCCAGTCTTCTACTGTCTAAATTTTTTTAACTTCTTTGTAAAAATCGATCCAAAGCTTTTTATGATGATTTTTTAAGCGGGGGGACTTTTTCACCCCTTTTTGGGCCCTCATTCCGGGCCCGTGTAAAGCCGGTTTTCCCGGGGCTTGCATGGACGGCTGTGATCTCACTTTTAAAGAAGATATTTAGCCACCTCCCTTCCGTGTTGTTCACATTAGAATGATAGACCTTTTGATGAGCTGAATTGTTGACTCTGATATTTTCCTGGCGTCCCCCCTCCCGGCTTTTGAATGGAAAGGATGGGGCTTCATTCCATTTGGGCCCTTTAGCTGTCTTTGGGCCCCCTGAAAGCAATTTGGGGAAAATTTTTTTGGGCCGGGTTTACTGATGTAAATACTTGCCCGGCCAAAATTAAAGTACGAGATAGCCAAGGGGGATTGTCTATATAATTTATGGTAGCCTTTATGTTCAAAGCTGTAGTGGATGGTGAAAATATGAAACCTGAAAGTCAAAAATTCAAAACTTTTTTTACGTTTCTTTTGGGAAAAAAAATGTCCTTAAAAAGGGGTTTTTCTTCATTGATTCATTTACTTTCCCGTTCTGTTTTCCCGGGGTTTTATTTTGAATTCAGGGGCATTTTTTACGGCTTTTTTTCCTTTGGTGCAGTAGAAGCCCGGGGCTGTAAGCTATAGCAAAAAGTGTGGCAGCCTATCATGAGAGATCAAAACAGGTCTGTTGCTATTAGCGACCCAAAGGGCCCTGATACACCCCATACAAGAGGGGATATCTCAGAATAGGTAAGACACTTTTAAATGGACACATATTGCAAAGTGACTTGTTTTTGCAAGATCTTTAACATAAAAAGCAATCCTTGTAGTGAGACAACCCCTTTAAGTGCACCAGTCCCTCCTGCAGCAAAACACCCTTCAAAAATAATGCTGTCAGCCCTGTGCTACACAGTTTGAAGGGTGTTTTTTGGCTTCCAAACTTCCCCATTTATTATCAATATGTAATTTACCTTTGTGGTAAAAATATTAAATTTTTGTTACACCAGACCAGAGGACATTTGACCAAAAAGTAAAATATTTTCACCTATGTGCAGCCGCAAACTATAAACCGGCTTCTTTATGGTTTTGAAGCAAAGGCTTCTTCCTTGCTGAGTGGCATTTCATATCATTTCAAACACAGTTTACCATTAACATAGATACTTTTGTACCTGTACCAGCTTTGTAGGGTAATTTGCCGTTGTTCTTGGATTTACCTGTGGTTATTTGTAAATTTATCTCTAGAAGATCTTGTCTCCTTCTTGAAAGGTGTGATGACTGCATGACCCCATGGTGTTTTAACTTGCATATTATCATGTCTACAGATTAATATGGTACCTTTAGATATTTGGAAATTGCTCTCAAGGATGTACCAGACTTGCTGAGGTCCACAATTCTTTTTCTGGAGTATATTACATGTTTTATAATCAGCACAAATATAGGGTAAGTAGTATAATACTGTATATGCACACAGTAATTCCACCAGCAGAACAATGAGCGCAGGTCTTGAGTATAATACAGGATGTCACATAATCTCCAAAAAATTGGGAATCCCGCAAGAGAACAAAGAGTGACTTTTGATCACTAATTTACTATTTTGCATAGGCAAACTTAAACTCTATCAGTTCTCTATCTGTTAAACACTAAAACGTTTCTTTTATTATATCTAACTCTTAACCTCTATCACACTATTAAAAAAACTTTATCTCTAACCTCATCATTTAACCTTTTTGCTCCTGAAGAGGGAAAACTCCCCTTCTATTATCAAATTGGTGGTTTGTTTTAGCAGGACATGTTTTTGAGTGTGCGCGCGGAAGGGGGAGTGGGTTTATGTGGATTCTCTGATGGCTAATTGGTGAGCACCTGAACGGGGTGTTTACCCAACATGTATAAAAGGAAGTGAGCTCAGACCCCATGTGATCGGACCTCTAAGCCTTGATAAAGCCAGGTTAGCTGGCGAAAACTTTTCGGCGAGGTCAGATATGACGTTTTAAATTGTGATCACCCCTCTGCTACAAGTGTCACCCGCTGCGACTGTACAGGGGGCCTTATTTGTTCTGTGTCTA